>JAOTRA010000014.1:1814828-1825745 GCA_026260255.1 Pseudolaguvia tuberculata | reverse complement strand
GCCAAGTCGAATGTGCGGATCATGGATCCGCTGTGGCGACCCCGAACGGGAGCAGCCGAAGGACAAAGAAAGAAAGATAGACAGACATGTTTGCCTGCTTACTTATAGCTTCTGATTTATTAAAGTACACGTCCCTTTTTTTCTTATCTTAGTCTTTCTGATTAAGATAAGCTCAATCATCACTCATTTTGACAGCTGACAGTATATCCATCTGGTATGTAGTCCTATAGTTAACACAGGGTTAGTTTTTCCTAATGTTTCTTTTAATTACCTCGGTTAATTTAATTATTGTGTTGTTTTTATACTTCATTTCTTGTTTTGATCTACAGCGACTAGGACATTTGCATGTGCACGTTACAGGCACTGGAGCTTATTTACATTATCTGAGATTCCATCGTCTATGGTGTATTCAGGTCTTATTTATTTTAAAGCAGACCTAATGTAAATGCAATTAAACTAAGATCTTAATTTGTCCTTTTGTGCATTACTGTAAATGAATATTCTTAAAGCATGGTTTTTAATCTCGTATTATCTTTTAAAAGCATCAGCAGCTTCAGTACTTATGATCAAGTCGTTTAGGATGTGAAATACACTAGAAATGAACTGAAGTTAAAGTATAACAAGTGCACTTTCCATTCTGTTTCCTCTATTGAACTGTGTTGTCGTCATTGGAGGAAACACATTTAAAAGAGGGGATGTGGGGAAACAACGAATTTTTTGATTGGTGTGAGCAATGAGTGTAAATGTTTTTGTTGCCTGGTGTAAATACGCTTTTCTTCTGGTGTATTTATTAGGATGGACAGTCTGTCTATCTGTCTGTATGCATTAGGTACTTCTATATAAATGATAACAGAAACACGTGAGCATTCATTCATCCATTCATCCATCCATCCATCATCTTACCTTATTCCCTAATTCAGGGTTACAGGCGTCTGCTGGAAGCCAATCCCAGCGCACATAGGGCGAGAGGCAGGGGTACACCCTGGACAAGTCGCCAGTCCATCGCAGGGCCACACATAGACAAACCCACACTCCTATTGGCAATTTAGAATCACCAATCAACCTAATGTACATGTTTTTGGGCCCACCTGAATATAATCTTATGTTTATAATTGTTTTATTTGAGCTTGGCAATTACTAAGAATAACAGACAGATCTAAATTAAGTTATTTGCCACTTTAAATTACACAAAACCATTCATTCATTCATCTTATCCGCTTATTCCCTAATTCGGTGTCACGGAGGTCTGCTGGTTCCTATCCCAGCGCAATTACAAATTTAAAATATATATTATTGACATCTAAACACGGGTATAATTTTATAGGAAAAGACCGTGTAATGTACAATCATAAATAAAATTAATCTGAATAACATATACGCTTAGGCTTAGTTTTGGCGTTGCACACAAGATGACGGAACTACTAGCCGCTGCTTTGTTTCAGCTCGGAGTGGTTGTGGACCGTTACAGGAAGCAGGCCACTCGGAAGTTGTGTTTTCTTTGTGTATCTCCGTTTAATGTTGTTTTATATAGAGGAAGTAGTATTACGTATTAATTATGTACGCAGTTTAAATATTTTATTACCTCTTTTTGCGTGTAGCGACCAAATCGCAATGCATTTGTTGCTTAATCTTTCGGTGTTTTATTAGCGATGACCGGATTTTTGTGCAGAGAGTTTGTTAAACCCCGGATAGCAAGCTGGCGATCGAGCTAAGCTAAACTAGCTGCATATACTGTAATCTGGAGCCTATTGGCGGTTAAAGCGAATTTCGAGCAAACGCACTGACCGGTAGATTTTTCCCCCGATGCTGCCTGTCCCTTTCCTCGAAAATTAAGAGAATGAGCTGAGGACACGAATGCGATTTAATGGTTTGTGTTTCATACCTTGATTGTGTTGTTGCATTAATGTTTGTATTACTGTGCTGAGTGGTACGAGCACCGTGTTAGTATAATGCACGGTTTTATTCATCCTGTCAAAGTTTCTTTAAATAGGAAATTCCTATATAAACTTTGTAGGTTGTAAAACTAATTTGCTTTGTAGGTGTCCATTTGTTTCTTTAACCTCATAGATTTCTTTCTGTCAAAGGTCTCTTCTAGGGAGATCATCTTCAGGAGAAGGAATGGACGAGCAGAAGTCAAACTGCGAAGAAAATGATTCTGAAAAAGCAGGTTAGCAAACAGATACACAGTTACCCTATGAAAAGTTGTGTGTTTTTAAACACATTTGGATGTTTAATACCAGTGCAGCACAGAAAGATTCAAGTAATATAACTATACAACGAATACCTAAGACAAGGCTTTCTGTATGATCTACTTTTCTGCTGAGGAATAAATTAGGACATCCCAACATTTATTCCCCCCTAAAACATCAGGGACACATGATTAGAACAGTGTTACACAGCGTTTTGAAGGAGGCTGGGTCTATTTAAATGGTGAGACCATAGGAGCTGTAAAGAAGATGTTATCAACTTATGATGATTTGAAAATCAGCTATTCCCTTCATTCATCTTACACGCTTATTCCCAAATCATGCGGGGTCTGCTGAAGCCTATCCCAGCGCACATAGGTCGAGAAGCAGGGGTACACCCAGGACAGGTCGCCAGTCCATCGCAGGGCCACACATAGACAGACAACCACTCACGCAAATTCACACCTATGGGCAATTTAGAATCACCAATCCAGCTAATGTATATGTTTTTGAACTCTGGGAGGAAACCGGAGTACCCAGAGGAAACTTACGCAAACCTGACATGCAAAGCCACCCGTTGTGAGGAAACTGTGCAAACCACTACTCCACTGCGCCGCCCTCAGCCATTCCACTGTCTGCAAAATAGTCTTTAACTTGAGGACATTCAAACTACATAACAAATATTGTGTTAAAGTGGCCTGGGGCAACCCATGATTCATATGTTTCTACCAACAGCACAGTTAGGACGAAGTTGTGAGCTGTCACACTGCATGATGGGTAACTTCTTGGCGAGTGAAACATTAATGGTTCTATTTGACTGTTGTGGGTTTTTATTTATGTGTAATTATGGCCTATCAGAACACTGCAGTTATCCTCTAAAGACATGACTGTTAAATCACCCCCAGCCCCACACACACACACACACACACACACATAGAGACCCACAAACTGACTAAGAGCACAGATGATTCCCATTCTAACACTCGCATGTCTGTTTCTTATTAATGTGATTTATTATTATTATTTTTTTAAATGGAATAGATAAATAGTTCTCAAGGCTATTTTCGGTCCTGCACGCATTTGAAAATGAAATGCAGGTTGGTAGGCTAAGCAAATAAAAATTTAATTACCTTTGAGGCAGTGATTGTATTAAATCCCAGTGGATACTATTCCAAAGCATAAAGTGTCGCCCACAATAGAGGCACTCTGCTCAAGGTGTAAAAGTTCATTAAACCATATACCACTGCTTATCTTCATTTTTTGGTTAATTTCTTTCTCTTTCAGTTTAGTTATCGTGCAATTTTTCCTTTTTTTGTTATTAATTATTGAGGACCAAATAAGATTTCTGTCTTTTCTTTGATGATAATAATACCCCTCGTTAACTTCCTATAAAGTTTTGTTTCTTGCTTGCTGTTGCCAACGTGGACTCATTACATATTTAAATACAATTTTTGAGGGTGTAGACAGGGTTGAGTTGAGGTACTTGTCTATGTGCTCAATTTCAAGTTAATTTGGATGTACAAAGAGAATGTGTGTCCAAATGTAAGTTGCGCTGACTAAAACAGTCTACTAAAATGCCAAACTGTATTATTTTTGTAAATGTGCATATGCAAAAAAATTTATTTTCTGATTAATCAAAAACGTGCAGAGAATCCCATACATATTGTCTTTGTATGTCCAAATTAACTTTAAATTGACTGCACATGTTCACTTTTCTTCTGCCATTTTCTTGCTGTTTGATTTTGCCAGTGTTTTAGTCCTAACTCCGTCTTTAAGACTTCCCTATATTATGTTTTTTTCCCTAAAGTTTGATTTTTGGTTGAGCTACACTGTACACTAGTAGGTTGCTTTTTTTGTGTAGGGTTGCAATTAGGGTAGATCTATATTGTACAAAGAGTTGCAAGACCAGCAGTAGTTTCCTTGAAACTATTTAAAGTTGTTAAAAAGGTTGTTGTGAATATATTCTGACACCAAAAATAAGTATTTGTGCCTTTTGCTTGTACTTTAACCTATATCTGGCCTGTACTTCCTAGCTGATGACACTGCCTCTTCCAACGAGACTGTCCCGAGTCAGGGGGAATCAAAAGCCTCTGTTGCTACAGAGGACATCTCAGGCACTACTGTGGACCCTTCCAATGCAACAACGTAAAGCATTTTATTGCCATTTCAACTTTATTGACATGGAACCAACAAATTATGCACAGTATATTAATAGTTTTGAGGATCACAAAACAATTTCTGGTGGCTGTGAGAGACGACCTTAATCTTAATTTTTGCTTGTCTATTCAGGGAGATCGTCAGAGCCTGTGCGCTTTGCAACTGTGTTGAGAGAAGTCTTCATGGACAAAGAGAGCTCTGGTGTTACAGGCCCTCTTCCCATTGGCCTAATCTAGAGCCACCTACCTCTTCACTGCCATTAGCTGGAAATGATGACTTGTCTTCCATTGGCTTTTCTGAACCCATCAGTCCTGCGTCTCTCTTTGATGACAAAGGTCTGTTCAAAATTACTTATTTTTGCGCCCATTAAATCATGTCTCTAGTGGGGAATTTTTTCGTCACTTAATGTCCTCCATCTTTTGATACAGGTAACTGTTGGGTACACCACTGGTGTGCAGTATGGTCAGAAGGGGTGCAAAAAGGAGAAGGAGAAGAGCTGATAAATGTGGATAAAGCGGTCATCTCAGGGATACAGCAGGTAAAGAAAAAAAGATCACTTTACACACGAGTGTCTCAAGGATGTGAATTGTAGAAAAGTCTCCTGAACTACATTTGTCTTTACAGCTGTGCGATTATTGTGAAAGGATGGGTGCGACCATCAGGTGCCGTGCTGCAGGTTGTTCACGGTCCTACCACTTCCCTTGTTCGGCTGCGAGTGGGTCGTTTCAGTCCATGAAGCAGTTGGCTCTTCTGTGTCCTGAGCACATAGACCAGGCAGAAGAAATGGGTAAGGAACACTGCTACAAAATCGAGAGAGATCATTGGTTTTTGTATCGAATTAGTCTCACCAGCTCTTTTTCTTCCACGTTCAGCTGGAGAAGAAGCCCGCTGTGTGGTTTGTGACACTGCAGGAGAGTTGACAGGATTACTGTACTGCACAGGCTGTGGGCAACATTACCACGATGCCTGTCTTGAGATAAGCGCCACACCACTCCAGCGCTCTGGTTGGCAATGCCCAGAGTGTAAGGTGTGCCAAACCTGCAGGTATGTTTGAGAGCTGTTGGTCAGTGGGCCATAAAAATAGGTGTGATAGTTTGACTTTTGGTATTGAACTAAAAACATGTCCTTTTGCAGGCAACCAGGGGAGGACTGTAAGATGCTGGTCTGTGATGCATGTGACAAGGGCTATCACACATTTTGCCTCCAGCCAGCCATAAACACTGTACCTTCTGATTCCTGGAAATGCAGAGTATGTTATATTCAGATTTAATGTTCACCGTATCTTTTCTGTAAATCGATAAATTGTACAAACCTGAAAATTTGCAGCTGAAGTTATCTCAAGCTTATTTATCATATCAAGAATTTTTGTGTTTTATCCTTGCAGAGGTGTCGTGTGTGCGCTGACTGTGGGGCTCGAGGGCTTATTCTCCCTGGTTCTGAGCAGTGGTTTGAAAGCTATTCAGTCTGTGAAAGCTGTCAGCAGCGGCGAGTATCTGTCTGTGGGGTTTGCAGTAAGGTCACAGAGTCATCTGTCCAACTACAACATCGCTGTTCAATTTGTCAAAGGTGAGTCTGTACCTCTTGTTCCAGGGGAAAAGGCATATACATATAAGGAAGGTGTAGCTTTAGTGGCTTTAATGATGGTTTTAAATCATTGTTGATCAATTCAGCAGCTTACAGTAAAATCTACTGCTTAAGCGCTTTTTATTTGCGCAAATATGGCTGATGTTCAAATAATCAAAATCAAATGGAGTGTCAGTCATGCGAGTCATTATTTCTTTTTCAATGGAAACACAAAATAGTTGAAACAAATATTTTGTATCTTTTGTAGGTGGGTACACAGTGAGTGTGCATCAGTCTCAGAATCAACAAATGAAAAATGCATCTGCATTATCTGCAGAGGCACACAGACTATCTCAGACAGAGAGTCTCAGACAGAGCAGTTAACTACACAGAAAGATGAAAAAGCCAATCCTGAGCAGCCCATGGAGTTGGGTATGTATCTCTTGTTGATGTGCCTAGGCACTTTTTTTAGCTATTATGCTCTGTTCATGTAAATGCTGTATTTTTAAACTTAGAAACAGAAGCTGGACTTGTCGAAATGGTGGATGTTCACAAGAGCATTAAGGAAGAGGAATCGCATAAAGAGAAAGCTGTGGCTCCTACTGGTGCAGACCTTGATGGCCAGAATTCTACTGAGGAGCAAAGACCTGCAGCAGGATTTTCCGGTAATTTTTAAGGAAGTTCAAAAGTTTCTTTTTAAAAACACAGTAATGTAATTAATCATGATGTTCATGATATTTTTTGTTGTTGCACTGTCTAGCATTGTCAAATTTTTTAAATGTTGCATAGTTTTTTAATTTCATTTTGCAGTGTTAATGAAAACTTTTGTAATAAGCTCCTGGACCTAAGCTATTTGTAACATGATTTATCAGACATGGTCTTTTAGCCAGACATTACCTCACCGTTTTAAATGTTATCTGTCATTTTAATAGGTTTAAGTGATGACAGCGGCGTCACACAAGACTCTGGACAATCGGTTGCTGATGATAATGTGGGTATGAGGGATGAAGTTGAGGGCCAGGCTACAATGTACAGCTTTGCTAACCCGGATACTGACACTGTGCTGCAAAAGGAACCTAAAGAAACAGAGCCTCCTGCAGAACATCTTGAGCAGCAAAAATTGGTCAGCAGCGAGGAGGGAAAGGAGTCCAGTAGTACATTGGACGTTCCAGCAGCGCAACCTGCTCCTCTGTCTTCCTTGTCCTCTTGTCCTCAAATCACTCTTCCTGCTGTTGTAGATGAGGCAGAGCCTGTAGCAATGGACATTTCGGTGGCAGGGTCAGAGGTGCAGTATAAGGAGGTTTCAGAAAGGACATCTTCCCCTGTTGCTCAGGTGGAACCCTCAGCCTCTGACACAGACGACCGAATGGGTCAGTCAGAGGAAGATGAGGATGATGAAGATCTGATTGAGGACACGCACTCTAAGGATGAGCATCAGTCCGATGATTTTCAAAAGCAGGAGGTGGATGCTCAAGAAATGAGTGTTAAGTCGGAAATGCTCATGGATGAGACGTCCAACATGAGCCACGGGGATGAGAGCAGCAGTGGTTTCCTAGGCTCACCAGCCGAGGTGGATTCCCAGATGCTGTCTATGGAACTTGGTGTTGTACCAACAGGCGGGGCGTGCTCCGATTCCTTGCTTACCGAGGGTGATGACTTTTTGCCCTTTGACCCGCTCAAGTCTGATGGCGATAAGTTGAAGCGTCGAGGATCTCCAGGCCGTTCAAGAGTGAAACAGGTAATGTGTTATGCTATCAGTATATTATGTCGGTTAATTTGCATGTGCCAGCTTAGTTTTGCATGTATTGAAATACACTTTAATGGCTTGTTTTGGTGGATCACGCAGCAGGGACGAGGTGGTGGGTTCCCAGGAAGGAGGCGGCCACGAGGTGGAGGAAGTGGAAGAGGAAGAGGTCGATCACGTCTCAAAGCTATGGCCTCTTGCATTGATGCTTTTTTAGTAAGTTTGCTTACTGGTACCATATCTTTAGGTGAATGCTACCTAGTCCGTGCGTCCTTTATGTAGACGCGTCTTTTATTCGACTGAAAAACACAATTGTTCATTTTGGTTTGATTAACAACATATAAACACCGCAAAATGTTTTCTAACAAACATTTTTTGGCACGTCTGATATTTGTGTGGTGAAAGTTGGACATCTGATGGATCTCGTGTGATTGAGATTAATCATACCTTTTAATGGCTGTATATAATGGAATATCAATACACTACACTATCATGGGAATATTAATATTTATTTAATATTTTTTCCCTTATGTATATGTATTTATATGTCTAATCAACTGCTTTTTGTCATCATTGTAGCAAACTATGACTGCAGATACTGGATTAGGAAAGGAAGAGGAAGAAGAGGAGGATGACACAATGCAGAATACAGTGGTGCTATTTTCCAACACTGATAAATTTGTTCTTTTGCAGGTACAAATTTGGCTTTTTTTGTTTTCTGTTGAAACTTTGATTCTTTAAGTGCACAATTTCACAGAACATATGATTTCTTGGCTTTTTGCGTAGGACATGTGCGTAGTATGTGGAAGTTTTGGGCGGGGAATAGAAGGACAGTTGTTAGCTTGTGCTCAATGCTCCCAGTGTTACCATCCATACTGTGTAAACAGCAAGGTAAGCATATCAAAACCTTTGATTAAGATCTACAGTTCATGGTCATGTTCAGGTTATTACATTTTGTTTTTGAATTCTTCCCTAGATTACTAAAATGATGCTAAGAAAAGGCTGGCGTTGTCTTGAGTGTATAGTTTGTGAGGTGTGTGGGAAAGCCTCTGATCCTTCACGGTTGTTGCTGTGTGATGACTGTGATGTCAGCTATCACACCTACTGCTTGGATCCACCGCTGCACACAGTGCCAAAGGGAGGCTGGAAATGCAAATGGTACCTAAAGAGTCCTTTAAAAAAATTTCTTAAATTATTAAACTATTCCAGGCATGATAATTCTCCAGTGTAATTACACAATCTGCTGGCTGGAAAAAATACTGCTCTAAGTATTAAACTTGAATCTAATTGTAGCAAATATTTCTGTTATGTACCATTAATGCTAATATGTAGTAGGATATGATTTCAATAGAAAGTCTAGTAATAATATGGTTAAGTGCATGCAGTAAAATATATCGCCAATTAACACAAAATCTGCTTATTTAATACAAAAGTTTCCTACACTGTTTTTTTGTTGCTTTTTGTGTGGGCATAAATAATTGCAGCATTGGCTTTATTTCCTTCCTGATTGTAATAGGTGTGTGTGCTGTATGCACTGTGGGGCTAGCTCACCAGGGTTTCACTGCGAGTGGCAGAATAACTATAATCACTGCGGCCCTTGCGCCAGCCTGGTCACGTGTCCTGTATGTCATGAAAACTTCATGGAAGAAGAACTGCTTTTGCAGTGCCAGCACTGTGACCGGTACATATAATTAATTTTTAAAAAATTAATTTTGATGTTCGATTAAAAAAAAAAGACATAGATATTTCTTTTATTTGTAGATGGGTACATGCTGTATGTGAAAGTCTTTATACAGAAGACGAGGTTGAACAAGCATCAGATGAGGGGTTTGCCTGTACAGCGTGTACTCCATATGTTCCCAGACCTGTTGGTGAGGTTTTGGTATAATTTGATGAGATATTTATTTATGTATTTATTTATTTATTTATTTATTAATAAAATCTTACTTTTATTATAGTGGAGTCCCCAATGATGTCTGTTTTTAAAATAAAGGAACCTGGTATGTGTCCTTGGACCAGCATTTATCTTTTATTAATTGGGAAATCCAAATTATCATTTAAATGTCTAAACCATAATAAAATGTTTCCTCTGCAGAACCCCAGTTCTACCGTCTTGAAGGTGTCTGGCTCACAGAGACAGGAATGTCTTTACTGCGTAGTATATCTATGTCACCTCTACATAAGCGCAGACAACGGCGTTCCAGACTGGGTACCATCTGTATTGATGGAGCTCCTGATGGCACAGAGGCGAAAGAGGGTGACTGTGACGGAGAGGAAGCAAAGGGTATGTTTTTAATACTAAAAATAACCAAATTACTTGAAAAAACTGTAAAAAGTATACAAACTTTTCTAACCTTCTTACATGTTTGACAGAGTTTAAAGTTTACTTCAAATTTAATTCTCTACACTGCTGTAGGAAATTAGTATTTTGGCAATTATTTTAATTTTTTTTTTAGGTGGTGCAGAGTCAATGGAGTGTGACTCTAAAGTGGAAGCTCCTGGTAGCCCAGATCGTGATGTTGGTACAGACAAGGAACCAGGGGCAGATGGCGGCATAGAGGGGACTGGTGACTGCGACGTTCTTAGGGGAACAGATGAAACAGATGAAGGGAAAAAGAGGAAACGTAAACCATACAGGCCAGGTGACTGTGGACCCCTTTTGTTATGGGTTATGCAAATTCCTTAAAAGGCTAAATACATGATTGAGGACTTGTTTAATCTTTTGTAGGGATTGGGGGGTTCATGGTTCGTCAGAGAAAATGTCACACACGAATGAGGAAGAGTCTATCTGCTTCTGGTGACACTGTGTCTGAAGGACAGGCAGCAGAGGCAAAACTTGAAGAAGGCAAGTAAAGCCAGCTCTAGACTGAAAGTATATAAACTGGCTTATATATTAGACCAGGGTGTTAATAACTCGGTGTATATTTTAAGGCCCTCATCCTGACATGGATCCACCTGATTTTAAAACAGCAGAGGGAGATGGTGAACTTGCCAAAAAACGAAGAGGGCGAAAGAAAAGCAAATTAGAAGATATGTTTCCTGCATATCTGCAAGAAGCCTTTTTTGGAAAAACGCTACTTGACCTAAGTAAGAGGGTTTTTCTGGCTCCTCCAGTCCAGAAACATTCTCAAGGCATGCCTAGACCCTCAATACCTGCTACTGTCTACAGACCTTCAGTCTCCGAAACGGGTAGAGCATTGTTCAAAAATCTATCTCCTTTGCTTATTAATTTCTAAAATTTCACCAAGCACAGTGTTTAACATTTTT
>JAOTRA010000014.1:1790510-1814676 GCA_026260255.1 Pseudolaguvia tuberculata | reverse complement strand
ATATTGATCAGAAGGGTTAATTTCCAGCAATCAGTCTACCACAGATGGCTCTTTAACCTTTACTACTCAGATTAAACATATGCACTTGTTGTTGTAGAGGTTCAACCTAGAGCACCTGAAGCAATCTTACATCTTAAGCAAGAGGCTGATTGCCTAAAACCTCAAGGTGAGATGAAGTGCATGTTGCCCACATTTATTTTGTAAACAGTGGATTATCTTTAATGTATTCATGCTGGATTTTCATTTTACATTTGTAGTGACTGCAGGAGCATGTGAGCAGCTTTCAGTCAGCGGTCAGGGTTTAGGTGATATCCCTGGTTCAAACATACAGAAAAATGGAGGTAAAACCTGTTCATAAAATCTCTATGACTTTTTTCTTAGATTTTTTTTTTATTATCTATTTTTTTTTCCAGTAGGTCTTCTACAGGGGAAAGAAAAGCAAGAGTCTGAGCAGTTCTTCCGAAAGATACTTGGGCCCACAGAAGGGAGCACCCCAAGTGTAACTGTTCAATCTAGTATTAGGCCTGTTCTAGAAGGAACGAATAATCACAGTGGTTTGCCCTTAAGAAACCTTCCTGGTAAGACTCAAAGACTCACCTTATGACTGAATAATTAATTATATTACACTAAATTGTTATACATTTTTTGACAGGCGCTTCCGCAACTGGCTCATTGCCTGCAGCTAGTATGATAGAGCCTCTTCAACGACTTTCCCAGTCCCCGTTTTTTGATACACTGTAAGAACATGAAAATGTGTTTTGTTTGCTACACATATTTATATCCAATATTTTAGATTCAACATAGGCATTTTGTATGTAAATTCTTTTATTCATATACATGTGTTAGTGAGCGTGGTGGAATTTTCAGTCCAGAACAGGATGAGGAAAATCCTTGGGCAACACTTTCCACTCCAGCCACTCCCACTACTCCTCCAACACCTACTGAACAGGAGGGAGATGGTCTTTCCTATAATCAACGAAGTTTACAACGCTGGGAAAAAGATGAAGAACTTGGAAATCTGTCTACAATTTCACCCGTACTATATGCTAACATCAATTTCCCCAATCTAAAAAATGACTACCCTGGTTAGTAATGATGGATATACATGGTTAAAATAAAATGTCTCCTGTTAGGAACAGAATATAAAGAAAACTTTTTTTGACAGATTGGGCAAGCCGCTGCAAGCAGATAATGAAGATCTGGAGAAAAGTGTCTGCTCCTGACAAGGTTCCCTTTTTGGTAAGAAAGTTAACAATGTTTTCTATTTTATGTATATGTATTTATTTTAAATTAAAAGGAAAATTTGAAATATTTATTAATATTTACATTTTGTTTTGATTTATTCTTTCAGCAAAAGGCCAAAGATAACAGGGCAGCCCAGAGAATCAGCAAGGCACAGAAGGTAATAATTTAAACATTAATTTATTTCTGCTATTAGTACTGGTCACTGCTGATACCTTTTCTTCTGTTACTTACAGCAAGCTGAGTCTCAGGTGTTGAGACCTGTTAAAACTGAGCCAGTACGGATAAAAGGGGAGCGCCCCACTCTACATCTTCAAATTCCACCACCCTCTGGCTCTCTTTCCACTCCATCCCAGCCTAGCTCTGCTGAAAGTGCTTTTCCCTTTACCCCAGAAACTGCATCTTCAGTTTTTTCTCCAGATGGTTCTTTGAAGGCTACAGGTTCAACTGATTTTCATGCTGACACCTTTACCAAACCTCCATCTCAGTCTCCACATGCTCAATTACAACCATCAACTCCGTATTCAAAGCCTTCCTTTAGCCCTCTTCATGCCTCTTCAGGTTACTCTTTAACTGGCTCACAGGGTGGCCCACATGGACGGCCGGCCAGTCTTGGTTCCCATGACATGCAGCTTGGAATGCCTCGTAAAGCTCAACAGGTTGACCCATTTTTTAAACCTCAGCAGCAGATCTTTCAGCCTCAACAGCGATCTCAGGAACACGTCAGCCTACCTGAGAGTCCTCGACCAAAAACAATTGGTACCGGAGACCCTCATGTGTTTTCTACACTCCACACAACTCACCATGGAGACATAATTCGTAGCCGACAAGAATGCACTTCAGCTTCATCCCCTTCGACTGCTGCATCACCTGGAGGAATGGGGCAAAACAGGGCAGAAATGAGTGCTCCTTCTCCTCGTGCCTCTGCTACTCTAGGTTCACATTCCCCTGCAGGGATGTCAGAGTCTGGAGACGGTTTCTTTAAAGCTCCTATGACACCACGCATGCATCAGGGTGATGCAGGGACTTCATCTACACCCTTCCCCCCTAATTTATCTCCTAATCATCCTCCCGAAAGCTATCGCCAGTCTCCTTCTGCCTTTTCTGATACTTGTGTCCAGTCTCCTCTTACTCCCCATTCAGGAGATGGTTCATCTCCTTTGCTTCAGAGACTTCCTATAACCCAGCAAGAATCGTATCCAAAAGTTGCCTCAAGCCCCCAGTCACAAGTTAGTTCTCCTCTTACACCAGGAGCGCTCTCAAATGATGGACACTCTGTGCAGTCACCAGCTACCCCGCGCTTTCAGTCTCCAGACCCTCACTCACAGCCACCCTCAAGGCCTCAGTCCAGAGATCCATTCATCTCACTGCACAAACCTCCACGTCCAGCCTCAGCAGTTACAGAGGCTCCTTTTAGAGGCTCACCTCATTCCAACCAGCAGCCTAATTGTTCACCATCGATGGGCGATCCTCTCAGTGGAAAACCACCTGGTCCACCTAGTTTTAGTTGCAGCCCCAGCATGGACAACCTTCCAATTACTCAGCCGCAAACAGTGGGCTCAAAACCAGCAATAACTTCACAGCAAGCTCAGGTTCAACTCCAGCAATCATTTGTAACTGCAACTGTGACTTCTGGGTTAAATACTGGATTAAAGCCAGTCGGAAATCAAGATGCGCAACCAGTCATACAAAGCACTCAAGAGCTGCCTGACCTTTCTGCTGTACAAGACCATTCACTCATTGGCCTTAGTCCATCAGAGCTTGAAAAGCATAAACAGGTATCGTAACAATTTGCCATGGTACAAAATCATTAGGACAGTTTAATTGTTTTATTGCATATTTTCTCAGCGCTTCTTTTTAATTTGTCACGTTTTTGTGTGTAGAAACAGAGACTTCGGGAATTTCTGATCAGACAAAAATTGCAAAGGAACTCTCTTCGACAAGAGAAGGAAGCTAATGCACCCATAAATAATGCTCCAAATTGGCAAGAAGGTGAAATGGCAGTTTTTCAGCAAGACAAATCCCAGCGAGCACCACCTCCATATCCACAGGTATTTTTTGGTCACAACGGCTTGTAAGATAAACATCTTGGTGTCACACAAGTTATACTGTACCTATAAGGATTGATAACCTTTCCCCCCTATTGTTAAAATAAAACACCAATTAGGACAGAGTGGGTGTTTCTCAAGTTGCCACCCCAGACAAGCAATCTCTACCTATGGGAACGTTAGATGAGAAGGCGTGCCACCCTCCACCACTTCCACGAACGCCTGGTGTCATGGACCCTAATGTACTTAGGTATGTTCTTATAAATTCTTTAGACCTTTTTTTTTAAAATTGATTATGTTGAACATGCATCACCAATACATTTAACATCTGTCTGTAGGCAACCTGGCAGTACTGTTTCCCAGGGGATGTATCCCAATCCACCATTTTCTGCACAGTGGCAAGGTCAGGTTGCTGGTTCACGTAGGTTTCCACAGCCGTCTATGGTGGATATTGGACCAAGGCACCATCATAATGCTACTTTAAATAACCCTGTTAGCATGCAAGGGTTACAAGGGATGCCTAATGTTCTTGCCGTGACACAAGGCCCTGGGCCTGAGACAGTGCAAAACTCTGCGTCTGGACCTCCGCCTCAGTTCATAGAATTAAAACATAATGCCCAGAGGTTACCAATTGGACCCCAGTTTTTGGCAAGGACACCTCAGCCCCAACCACGCTTACTTATATCCCAGCAGAATGTGACAGCTGGCTTTGTTCCATCATCTGTACCATCTTCTTTTGCTACTCAGGGAGAAGGTGGTCAAGGTCCCAGGCTTGGGTTACCACGAGCCAACTTAGGCCAGTTAATGACTCCGCAGGAGATACCATCTACCCGTTCAAATGCAATAGTCTCCCGCTCAACTTTACAGCAAAGTTCTCACAACAATGCTACAGCTGAACAGCGGCCTGTGGAAGAAACTGTCGATTTACCTGAGGCTGACCTGGAAGATCCTTTTGCAGCCAAAGACCTGGGAGAAACAGGGACAGAAGCTGGAGTTGAGGATGAGGATGATCTTGCACTAGATTTGGATCCTGATAAAGGAGATGATGATTTGGGAAACCTTGACAATCTTGAAACAAATGATCCCCATTTGGATGATCTACTTAACAGTGATGAGTTTGATCTGCTAGCATACACAGACCCTGAGCTCGATCAAGGTGACCCCAAGGATGTTTTTTCGGACCAGTTACGACTTGTTGAAGCAGAAGGCGAGGGATCAGGCACGAGAGTAGAAGAGAAAGCTAAAGCTGGTATAGCGGACAAGCAGTTACTCATACCTTCCGCACAATTACCTTTAAAGTCTGAGGGTTCCTCAGTTACAGGTGTTACTCTTTCTTCCAAACCAGAATCTTCAAATACCAGTGAATTAGCTACAGTAAAACTTGAAGAGAAGTGCTTGATTGGTTCTCAACAGTCGATGCAAACTGTGGTTAAAGATGAGATGGGGGAAACAGTCTCTTTGCTTTTTAGTGGAACCCCATCAAAGATCTCAAATCAACCAGAAAATTTGCCTGCCTCACTAAGTACTGTCCGCTTAGGTGGCGTTCCATTTCCTCCTTCCACTCAAGCTAATAATACTATGACATTTTCTTCATCTACACCACATCAAGATTTGCCCAATGATCCACTTGGTCTGCCAGATGGTGGTGGCCAGCACTCACCTGCAGTTGATCTTGACAAAGTAGAAAGCTCACTGGAAGCAAGTGAATTACCTCTGTTAATTCAGGACCTACTGGAGCATGAAAAGAAGGAGCTTCAGAAACAGCAACAGCAGCAGGAGTTAAATGCTCTACATGAGGGGTTAAGTAGTCATCTTCATAATGTTCAGCATCAGCAACAACCTTCTGGGGGTCCAGGCCAAATCTTGCTACCCCATCATCGTCCACCACCTCCTCAGGGTCTTGTCAGTCAACCTGGTATGGTACCAAGGCCTCCTCACATGATAAACCCACAGAAGATGCTTAGTGCGCCAATGCCTTCCTCTGCTCATGTGGCAGTGATGCAGCCACAAACCCTGTTAAGAGCAGGGCAGCCAAGCAGCATTCATACAGCTCTAGATCAACAGCAGCAAGCTGTTGCATCACCTCAACACCATCCAAAACCCCAAACTGTCCCTACCAACTTCTTCCCTGATAAAGGTAGAGTAAAAATGACCAGATCTCTTTAATCCTTTATTTTATTTTTTTTTATACTGATTCACATGTCTATGTCGATTTATGTTTTTTCAGATCTGGATAAATTTACGACTGATGACATCATGGATCCTATAGCAAAAGCAAAGATGGTGGCTTTGAAAGGCATCAAAAGGGTGTTGACACAGGACCCCATGAATGTACATCCTGGCATCAATAGGTAACTTGATTGATTTTAGTATTTAATGTTGTTTCTCTCACAACAGGGTTTGATGTTTGTCTGTATATTCACCTTTTTAGACAGCAGGTGTCCCTTTTAGCGCAAAGATTGGCTACAGCTCCAGGAAGTGCAGACGGTCAGGCCCACATTGGAACTGGACTCTCTAAGGTCAGGGATTTGTCCGTTTGTCTTGCTTGGGTGCAAGTTTAAGTTTTATTTATCATTTCTTTTCCTTTTAGGATGGGGAAAGCAGTGATAAAGCACAGCCACGACCTAATCCTCCACAGTTTGTCCAAGGCATCATCAGTATGTTCCTCAAACTTTTTCTAAACTATTTAAAAGTGAAATGGTTTTGGTCTTAGATCCCCTGTATTTGTCATTTAAAATCTGTGTATCTGTTTTTCATTCAATTTGTGTGATAGACGATGCTGAACAGCACCAATATGAAGAGTGGCTTGTACACACTCAGCAGCTACTACAAATGCAGCTGAAATTTCTGGAGGAACAGATAGGAGCACATCGTAAATCCCGCAAAGCTCTTTGTGCTAAGCAACGTACAGCTAAAAAAGCGGGGCGGGAGTTGGCTGAAGCAGATGCTGAAAAGCTGAAGCTGGTCACTGAAGAACAAAGTAAAATTCAAAAACAATTGGATCAGGTAAACATTTTTACATGATTTGACAAATGACTTATGGCTTTCTTTATTTTCTTGATTACAAAGTTTTGTTTCTCTTAGGTTCGAAAGCAACAGAAGGAGCATACCAATTTGATTGCCGAATACAGAAGCAAGCAGCAACAACACCAACAAGGCTCCTCAATGCTTGCACCAGGTCCCTCAAACCAGGCCGCCCACATGCTTTCTAAACTACCAGGCCAGATGATAATGGGTCAACAAGGGGGGCCATTAATGGGTCAGGGACCTGGAAGCCATCCTCCAGGGGGAATGCCAGTCAGAATGCCACAAGTGCATCCCTATACAGCAGGCCAAACTACTCACCCTGGGGGACTTGTCACTGGGCCCCCTGGCCATACTGGTGGATTTTTCCCACAAGGAACTGGTGCACAAACACCAGATCTAAGACTACTCCAGGAAAAGCAGATGCAACAAAGGATGCAAATGGCTCAAAAACTGCAACAGCAGTTTATGATGGGACAGCAGCCTGTGATTCATCAAAGCCAACAGCCTGGTGTTATAAACCAGCAAGTTGGATCCCAGGCACCTCAGGCATTGATGAGCACGCCAGTAATGGGGCAGCAGCAACCAAATTTACAACCAGGATTAATAACTAATCAGCAACATCAGCAAAGCCTTATGCAGGTTTCTCAGGGCATGATGGGAAACCAGGCAGTTGGACAACCACAGTCAAATATGATTGCACAGCCAATGACGCAGAATCAAAATATGATTACTGGCCAACAAGGCCTGGCTGGAAGTCAAACAGTGCTGCAGCGGCCTCAGGGTTTGGTAGGTCACCAAGTTTCAAGTGAACCACAGCATGTTCTTAGAGGGCAACAGCTTACTGCTCAGCAGCAGAATGTCCTAGCCCAGCATGCGCTTCTTTCGCAGCAACATCAAAATACAGCAAAAAATCTTACACAGATTCAGCAGCAGCCGGTACCACAGCAGAGACAACTAACACAAATGGGTGCATCAGAACCACAAGGGACGATAGGAACACCCCCTTCAAGTGGCACTCAAGGAAATGTTGATAATTTGCAACAGGGAGTTCCATGTCTTTCTCAAGATGTTAAGAGCCCAGCGTCCAAAGATGTTGGAATTCTAAGTCCTAAAACTCCACCCCAGCAACATGGATCCTCAACTCCAATACAGATACAGCAAGGGCCAAGTGGGGACCTGCAGGGGGCTGTAGTGCAGCAGTCAACTGTTAGTTATTCGATTCCACAACAGCAAGCAGCACAGCTGCAGCCAGGACAAAATGTTGCATCAGCACAACAGCATGGCCATGTAAATAGCCAGCAGACTGGGTTACAACCTCAAGAACAGATGCAACTTGGTTTACAACGCCAAAACTCCCTTAATACAGAACAAGTGAAACATGAAGGTCAGCCAATGTATCACGTTGCTCAGCCGCTGCAACAAGGAGGTCAAAACATTGCACAAATTCAAGGCATGCTAGCACAGCAGAATGGCCGACCTCAAGCTGTAATAACTGGTAATTCTCCAAATCAGATGCAAGATGTTGTGACCCAACAACAGCTAAATAGAAATCAACAAATAATGATGAATCAAAGATCAGGGGCACCTCCTGGGCATATACGAGCCCCTATTAACATTCAAGCCATAATTGCACAGAACCCTCAGTTATGCCACTTGCCTCCTAACCAGCAGTTACAGCAAATTCAGGCAATAATTGCTCAGCGCCAGGGTCAACAGCAGGGTCAAATGCTTCAGTTGCAAGGACAGGCACAGGGCATAATTCGACCACAAGGCCCGCAACTTGTTGGTCCAAGAATGCCGGGGCTTGAGGCACAGCATCAGCACCCATATACGTTTGCTGCCAAGCAAGGTCCAGTTGGAACATCGCAACAGCAAGGAGTGATATGTCAGCCTTCAGTCATGGCTCCACAGTTTCAGAATGCTGGAGCATTGCATCCTCAACAAACCTCACAAGGAATAGTTCCTCAATACAACGCACCCACTCAACAACAGCAACAGATGATGCAGCAGCACCAAATGATGAGAGGCCAAGTACCTTTGGCAAGACCAATGATTAGCCAGGTTCGCCCAACGCCTCTAGGTCACATGGCAAGACCAATGTCTCCTCGTCAACTTCTGGGTCAAGGATCCCCTGGCAGTCCACATTCTGGTCAGCAGAGACCAATTATGGGAATGCGCCAGACTCCACCAGGTCCAGGTCTTGGCATGAGAGCACTTAGCCCCTTTCAGGCTTCTCCATCTCATAGTGGTTCTCCTGCTGGTTCTGCTGTTCAAGAAGCTGTCTCAAGTCCAGGATCTTTTCCTAAACATGATTTTGGTACAGTTTCTGTGTCTAACCATCCTTCACCTGCTTCTAGGTCTGACTGTGGACCTGGAAAAAGCAGTCCTTTTAGTAACGTTGGATCAAATGCAGCCTCACCCTTAAGATCACCTATAGCTAAGACCACACAAGAAGTACCAAGCCTCAAGTCCGAGTCACATGTACAAGGTGCCCAAAAGCCAACAGCTGTTATTCCACTTAATGGTCCATCACCGAAGTCAGCTTTAAACCTGCAACATCATTCAAGCTCATCAGCAGCAGTTGAAGGTGAGGTGTACAGTGAAAGGGATTTGTGCAAGATTGCTCTACAAAATATAAAACAGGAACCTCGAGAGATTAATTGTGATTCAGGAAATAATGGAGAGGCTTCTGCAACTATTAAGCGAGAAATTACTGGTGACTCACATAACACCAGTAATATCCCAGTCCCTGGAAATTTATCAGATGACCCTGTTGGCCAAATCCCCAGAACTGAGACAGGCCAACAACTTCTGCAGAAGCTCCTTCGAACTAAGAGTCTTCAATTGCCATCACAGAGGACTTCGGATGGTATCCATAGTGAAATAAATGGGCATATTAACAGTAAGCTTGCTATGTTGGAGCAAAAGCTTCAGGAAACACCGAGAAACATGGAGGTAATGTGCAAATAGTTTTTCATTAATGTAAATTGGTAAATGTACACTTAATCTCCCCGTATTTGTTGTTTTATTAGGATCTCCAGTCACTCACTAAAAGACCTCCCGTTATAAAAGCTAAGCGCACTACAAAAGCTGGAGAGCGTGGAGCAAATGCTCGGAAAAAGAACAAAAAAGATGAGGCTGGAAAAACAGAGGCAATAATGAAGCAGCTTAAACAAGTGCGTGCTATTAAAGCAAGTAAACAATACAGTTATGGTGTAAATACAATATACTGCTTTGTGCAGACATGTATTAAGATGCAGGCATATATTTCAATTTCAATTCAGTTTTATTTATATAGCGCTTTTTACAATTGTTGTTGTCTCAAAGCAGCTTTACAGAACGTGTTCTAGCGCGCTATATATGAACTGAACTAATCAACTAAAGTGAATTATCAGTGTAAATGTGTGTACTTTTAGTTCTGTATCCCATTTTACTGAATCAATAATTATACTAAGCAGTGCATTAACAATTAAAAAATAACTTTATATTCTATATACAAAGCACTTTATTACACCATGATTTATGCAGTATTTTTAAGACTAATTTTCCTCTCCCAATCCTTCCAGGGAATGTCTCTTCTACCCTTAATGGAACCCTCCATTGCCGCTAGTCTGGATTTGTTTGCGCCTTTTGGCAGCAGTCCAGTCACTGGCAAAACACAGTTGAAGGGCTGTTTTGGAAATGCGGTAATTGAAAATATTCCTGACTACTATTCTCAGCTCCTTACTAAGGTAAGTTTAGGCTACTATGAATCTCTGATATATAGCCACCAATGGTTTGTAGGTGTCTGGTGAATTGTAGCATTATATTATTATTATTATTATTAAAACAACATTTAACTCTCCTTTGCAAATAGAATAACCTCAGCAATCCACCAACACCACCTTCATCACTTCCTCCAACTCCACCTCCTTCTGTGCAACACAAGCTTTTAAATGGAGTGACGGCAGTAGAGGAGCTAGCAGAGAAAACAAAAGAGAGACAGACTTCAGAGGACAACACAGGTCACTGTAATGATTAAATAAAATGCTATTACTTGTGTTAATGAAATAGACGGTAGGATAAATGTACCTTTTGTTGCACTGTTTAGACTCTGTTCCTGAAGAGGTAAAGAGTGTAGACATACTTGCAGCTCTTCCCACTCCTCCACATAATCAGAATGAAGATGTGAGGTATGCAAAAATGTTTAGAAGGATAATCCACATAATTGCTCAATGAGATATGGTGTATCATTATAGAGTTTTCCCATCATTTGCTTAATTCCTTTCAGAATGGAGAGTGATGATGACAGTGATGTTCCAGACAACTTTGTTCCTGCATCATCACCCGAGAGCCAGTTTGGGGATGAAACCCCCCGCTTCCCTCATCTTATGGAGCTTAAAGAGGAGGAGGAGACTGGAGCTATTTCTCCTGTTATTCCAATGATTCCACGCTCTGCTATCCCAAGTAAGATTTAGCAGTGTACCACAGTTTTTATTTAATTTTTTAAAAGCGATCAATAAATGATTGATAATTTAATCATTAGGTTTTGCAGAAAATGAACCATTTGAGGTGGTAGATGGAAAGGCAGGTTCCTCATCTGGTGCCAAGGACAAGCCAAACAGCAATGAAGTGTCTGTTACATTTACTCTTTCAGCAGCGGCGGCCAAGGTATTTATGCTTTAAGCTGTTTAAACCTTCCTATTTTGGAAGATTGTCATGGTTCTAATTTCAGAACATTTTCTGTCATCAGAATTTGAACTCTGTGATGGTGGCAGTCGCCCAGCTACTGCATATACGCATGCCAGGGTCGTATGAAGTCGCTTTTCCGCGGAGTCCTGGTAGAGCAGGTGATGGTGTTCCTGGAAAAGCATCCGAGTCCCCCAACCCAGGTAATTGAGACTTATCAAAGTGTTTGGCATTTGAATTGTAATTCATAAAATGTTGAATTTTTTAATGATGATTTTCAGGACCTTTATATGTAAAGACTGATCCCTCTGCAAACCAAGACGCAGAATGGCTTAAGCAGTTCGACATTACCTTACCAGGCTGTACATTAAAGAAGCAAGTCGACATTATGTCTCTGATCAAACAGGTTGGCTGTCTGGTTTATTAAAATATGAGAATTAGAATTTTAATTTGGTTGTTAAGCTTGTGAAAATTACAGGCTTTACTTTTCCTTTCCCAGGAATATACAGAGCAAGAGGATCGACCAGCTCAGCACTGTTACATGACTAATGTTTCAGATCTTGATGTTCGACACCTTCCCATTATTCCTATTGAGGTTTCTCCACCGCCCTCACCTTCACCTCCACCACAAACACCATCTGTCTGTGTTGAACCTAAGCCGTTGACTCAGTCTAATCCTACTACTCAACAACAATCCAAACAAGAGCCTCCTTTTCAGCTCAAATCACCCTCTGGTAGCCCTGTCACTCTCATTAAAATTGAGGCACCAAGTGAACCGTTGACAATTGACTCGCAGAGCGCTTCTATTAAGACAGAGCCTGAGGAGGTCACATTAGCCATTCCATTTGCTCAAATTGAGAAGACTGCTTCTGTTTTAGCAAATCAGGAGTCTCTGATCATAGAGGTCCCTCTGAAGCCTATTATACAGCGCAGGCCATTGTCAGCGCAGGAAGAAGAAATGCGTCCCAAAATCAAGAGGTGGAAAGGAGTACGCTGGAAGCGCCTACATTTGGTCATCACTATCCGTAAGGGCAGCTCCAAGAGGGAGAATAGTCGAGAAGTGGCAGAACTTATGGAACGTTTGCGAATCACACTCAGACCAGAGAAGCTGCCACGAGACAAGCGCAAATGCTGCTTTTGCCATGAAGAAGGCGATGGCGTGACTGATGGTCCAGCACGTCTTCTGAATATTGATGTCGATCTGTGGGTGCACCTGAACTGTGCCCTGTGGTCTACTGAGGTCTATGAGACTCAGGGTGGTGCACTTATCAATGTAGAAGTTGCACTTCGTCGCGGACTTCGCACACGGTGTGCTTACTGTCAGAAGACTGGTGCCACCAACAGCTGTAACCGCCTTCGCTGTCCTAACGTCTACCATTTTGCCTGTGCCATTCGAGCACGTTGTATGTTTTTCAAAGACAAAACCATGCTGTGCACCCAGCACAAGCTGAAAGGTCCCAGTGAGGAGGAGCTCAGCAACTTTGCAGTCTTCCGAAGAGTCTACATCGAGCGAGATGAAGTAAAGCAAATCGCCAGCATCCTACAGCGTGGTGACCGCATACACCTTTTCAGAGTTGGAGGGCTCATCTTCCACGCTGTGGGTCAGCTGCTACCTTCTCAGATGGCTGCTTTTCACTCAGCTACAGCCATCTTCCCTGCAGGCTACGAGGCCACGCGCATCTACTGGAGTACCCGTGTGCCAAACCGACGCTGTCGCTATCGCTGCCGCATCAGTGAGCAGGATGGCAGGCCCTTGTTTGAAGTGCGTGTCCTGGAGTTTGGACAGGAAGACTTGCATTTCCGAGACAGTAGTCCAGATGGTAAATAGAGTAAAAGTTATTCTTGATAGTGTCAGTGTGCTGCTTTGTGAGTTTACATTCCCATGTCTTTCTTTTAAAACTTAGGCATATGGAACAACATTGTGCATAAAGTTGCCAAGCTGCGTGAAGATGCAGCCTTGCTTAAGCTTTTTGCTGATCATGTTAAGGGGGAGGAAATGTATGGACTTACTGTCCATGCAGTGATGCGGATCACTGAGTCGGTAGGGCATGGTTTCCATATCAGTCAGTCTGACTGTCTGCATGTGTTAAATTGCCTGTGGGGAATAATGCAAAACTTTAAATTAACACATTTCTTATATTGCAGCTTCCAGGAGTGGAAAACTGTCAGGACTACACTTTCAGATATGGTCGTCATCCTCTAATGGAGCTTCCTCTTATGATTAATCCCACTGGTTGTGCACGCTCTGAGCCCAAGATTCTCACCCACTGCAAACGGTAAGGTATAAGTAGTTATTAGTGAATAATCATATTAATATTTTTGCTACAAAAAGGTGTTTTTTTTGTTTTTTTTTTTGCTTTGTAGGCCCCATACACTGAATAGCACAAGTATGTCTAAAGCCTACCAGAGCACGTTTACTGGGGAAATAAACACACCCTACAGCAAGCAGTTTGTTCATTCCAAGTCCTCCCAGTACAGGAGATTAAAAACCGAATGGAAGAACAATGTGTACCTAGCTCGTTCCCGTATACAGGGATTGGGCCTGTATGCAGCTAAAGATTTGGAAAAACATACAATGGTCATTGAGTACATTGGGACCATCATTCGTAATGAGGTGGCAAATCGACGGGAAAAAATCTATGAAGAACAGGTCTGTCATTTCAAAACCATATTGTAACAATTGAAACATTTATTTCAACTAACCTCTGTGTTGTTCTTCTGAATCAGAACCGTGGGATATACATGTTCCGCATTAATAACGAGCATGTAATAGACGCCACCCTTACTGGTGGTCCAGCTCGGTAAGAAACTCTCAAAACTGGTGTTTCTGTATTTGGCAACATACTGTCTTCCATTGTTCTTAACTCTGGTTGTAACTGCGTTCTAGCTACGTAAATCATTCCTGTGCGCCCAACTGTGTCGCAGAGGTTGTGACGTTTGACAAAGAGGACAAAATCATCATTATTTCAAGTCGTAGAATTCCCAAAGGAGAGGAGGTGAGAAGCTGTTGTAAACAAGTCATTTTTAATGTGTTTTTATAGTATGTGTACAGTATGTTGTGCAATGATTGCTGAATAATATTTTTGCCCCCTCCCCCCTCTCTTTGGCTTTCTAGCTGACATATGACTATCAGTTCGACTTCGAGGATGATCAGCACAAGATCCCTTGCCATTGCGGAGCCTGGAATTGCCGAAAGTGGATGAACTGAGGTGGAGAATGTGCACGACATGCCTCCCTGGTGCCAGAACATTTGTGCCCCAAAGCTTCGTATTTAACGTTACTACCCAGATCATAAGCTGTTTTGAGAAAAAAAACAAGAGGAGAACAAACCTTTTCTCTCTATCCGCTGAAAAGAAAATACTTATGCTATTCAGATCAGGAGCCAAAGCTTTGAATAGAGTCAAAAGCTACAACTCATTTTCTTTTCAACTGTTTGCTTGAATCTTTTTTGAAACTCGCCTCTGCCAAAAGCACCTCCTTCCTACTTCCTCTACTGTTCTTCAATAAGCTGGCTGGAATCAATCATCTCTACATCTACCAAAATGTCTGATTCTGTATCATATCAACACACTTAGCGTAGAACTCAGTGATGACCGTTTGATTAAAGCCATTCAAGTACTCAAAAATGAACTAATACTTTATCTATGGACCTATAGTTCATTTATTGTTTTTATTCCTACCGTCTGGTCACCCCAGAACTACCCTTCGAGTCAGCAATGAAGATTGACAAAATGAATATCTCGGCAAGACAATCCTGGCGTGGCTCAGAACTATGTACCTATTGTGAACAAGATGTACCATAATATAAAGTTTAAATACTATTTGACCTGTGGCTCAAAAAAGGCACCAGATGTTTTATTTTATTGAGTTTCAAGGTGGGTTTGGTTGACCCAGTCTACCTCATTTTGTGAGTTTGTGAGACGTGACTGCTTTGTATTAAACTGTTAAAATGCTACTGTAGAATCGGGGAAGGGGGGGGGGGGTTTCAATGCAGTCACCTTTCATGGGTTAAGCAGGGAAACTTAAGCAGCTGGTTTGCTCCTCTCTGTGTTGCTTATTATTTACAGTAGTGAACCGCTGCAGCGCATCACAATACACAACGACGACGCCAGAGCCACTACAGCCTCTCAGCACGATCATGCATTATTCAGAGCAATCAAAAAATCAACAACAAAAAAAAAACAACCTCTAGATTGATTCTACTAAACCACCAAGTATAAATGACTTGGGTTATCATGTAGCCGTTTTTCCTATCATGCATTTTTCTTCTCTACCATTATTATTATAATTTTTTTTTCAAGTCCACAACCACACAATTCACACTTAACAGAATGATTTTGAAGTAAAGCAGGTTGCTGTTAGGGGTGCCCCCCCCCCTCATTTTCTCCTGTGTCCAATTAACAACTTTGTATCTGACGAAAGAACAATGCCCCCTACGGCTCTTTACTGACGCGTTGTATGTTATGATGCAAGACTACTATGTTCATGTTGCCATGTTCATGTGAACACTCTACCCCATGTTTTATAGGATTCCATCACTCCAAGCAGCTTGCTCTCACACTCTCTCACTCACTCACTCTCTCTCTCTCTCTTTCTATGTGGACTGTTGTAAAATTACTGTAGTGAGCCTTTCTCAGGCTGTTGTGTGAGAACTGTTGGCACTGAGAAAGACTTTCAAAGGGCATTTGTTTTTTCTTCATATTAAAAGTAATTAAAAAATAATAATCTTCAGAGAAGGGAGTTGAACAAAGTCTCCACAAACTGCTTAGAACCTTGTTTCTTCCTCCCCAGATATATATGACCTCATCTTGAAAACTAATGCAACTTGTACAAACTGTATATATTCGGGGGGGCAAAAGCGGTTTATCTTACCCCCTTTTTAATGGCTTAAAATCGAAATTCTAGTGAAATAAAAATTGATAAAAGTAAAGAAAACCACTGGATATCATTTTATCAGAGAGAGTAAATGTGTATATATCTATAAATATATGTAAAATGGAAAAACGAAGTAATACCTTGATATGTATAATGACTCAGATTGGGTTGTGTTTTTTTTTTTTTTTTTTTTTTTTTTTTTTTTTTTTTTTTTTTTTTTTTTTTTTTTTTTTTTTTTTTTTAACGTTTTTCTATTAGTTTCTTTTTTTTGCTAAAAGATGGTATAAAGACATATACAAAATTGTAATGGTTCTCACGTGTTGTACCACCACCACATGATCCGGACAGAGTGTTTGAAGTGAATGAGAAATCAGAGCACATTCACATTTATATCATTTTAATCCTTATACTACATTATGCAAATAGATCATGTTTAGAAAGCCCGTTTCAAGACTGTAGAATTTTTCTATTTATGTAATATTGTTTAAATAGATTTCTTTCATCATTTCATTAAATTATTTATGCTACTGCTTGTGAAAGACATGAAACACTGAAACTGCTTCTTCAATTGATGATAGGTTTCCAGCGAGGGTTTTTCTTTCATTCATTCATTCATTCTTTCTTTCTTTCTTTCTTTCTTTCTTTCTTTCTTTCAATACTTTTAATAGGTTCCTGATATGAGAAGTGAATGTCTATTTATAACTGGTGAAATATCCGTATTAGGCAATATATTGTTTGATGATTTTTTTTAATCTTCTAAATGTTCTCTCAATAATCATGTTCATTCTTTTCCTGGTGATTATTAGCAGAAGTGGTGGTTCCTATTTTTACTAGATGTATCTCAGAAGCTTCACTGGATTCCTATCGAACTCCTCTCACCTCAAACTGCTCTCTAATAATTGAACCCCTTCCCTGCATATCATGTAATTGAATGAAGTACAATAACATTTGCTGTTTTGTTTTTATTACTTAAAGCCCAGCCTTTTTTTTTTTTTTGTAAAAAAAAAAAAGAGAGATGCTGCATCTGTACAGCAGGAGCTTCTTTGAGGAAGAGAAACATTTTTATTGTATGTGGCATGTTTTGTATGAATATAATTTTGAAATGTACATATTTTTTGATGACCAAGGTCGCATCACTTTATATACAGCTTCCGATGACCCTTTCTTTCTTCTGTTTGCTTTGTCTTTGCTTTTAATTCTTGTAAAGAAAAATAAAATGCATTTTAAATAAGAATTTTTTTTTATTTTCAATCCTGGTTTATTGCTGATTCTTTTACCCAAGCTGTTGTTACGAGGTGATTTAGTGCTACAGGCACATCTGCTCCAGACTTCCATGAGCAAGAGGGAAAGGAAGCACATACACTTATATACAATTACTGAATACATCAGGTATCTTGTTGGGTGGCGTAGTGGATAGCACGGTCACCTTACAACAACAAGGGCTTGCATTTGAATCCCGGCCGGGGTCTTTCTGTGCGGAGTTTGCATGTTCTCCCTGCACTTATGTGGGTTTCCTCCGGGTACTCTGGTTTCTTCCCACAGTCCAAAAACATGTAGATTAGGTGGATTGGTGATTGTAAATTGTCCATAGGAGTGAATGTGTGTGTGTGAATGGTTGTTTGTCTATGTGTTGCCCTGAGGGTAAGAAAATGAATGAAATGAAATGAAGGGTATCTTCTTGATTTTAGCTGGTTATGGAAAGCCGATTCCTTGATGCATTTTTAAACACTGAGGTTTGTCTTCATTCATTCATTCATTCATTTATCATTTTACCAACTTACTCCCTATTTTGGGGTTGTGAAGGAAGGTCTGTTGGATCCTATCCCAATGCACATAGGGTGAGAGGCGTGGGTAACACCCCGGACAGGTTGCCAGTCCATCTCAGGGCCACACATAGACATGGATGAAAAAAAGGTGAAACAAAGGTTTACTTTCCTGTCACACTTATACCAAGTGACACATATATCTCCAGCTGAGCAGTTAAGGGTCTTCCTCAGGGGCTCTGAGAACTGAATCTATAACAGTTTACAGTTATAGCAGTATATAGTATAGAATTTTCACTCAGTCAGATTTAAAAGTACAGGGAGGGATTGTACTAAATGCCATCCAATAAATCTACCATTTAGTACAAGGACTCCCTGAAGGCTTGATTGAAAGCTTAATCAATCATCAATTTTGAGATATTTTGTATTATCCGTTGCAAAAACCATGTTATGCATTGCTGACTGGTTTGTTAATGAACAATGGACAACAAACAAAATTTCAATGTTGAATTTGTCCTCTAGACGACCGTCTGGAAAAGACCACAGAAACTGCAACACAGAATAACCTACTGGGTGGTCTGGTCAGAGAATAAATTACCACCTGACCAAACCTCTGTCATCTCTCAAGATTTTTTTCCTTCTTTTTGTCACCGATGGAGTTATGCTTTCTTGTTGCTTCTCTGGCTTGCTCAATTTTGGACTCTTTAGTTATGCTGGTATAGCTAGATCTTGTTTGGATCCGCCACCTTCTTGCTAAGAGGTGACCATGCGCTTATCAGCTAATATTTTTATATAATTATTAGTGAAATATTCATTTTATGTTCTCTTGGGCACTAGGGCTCTAAGCAGCCACTTAGTTTGCTTATGCTCTGTTTAATTTCTGTAAAATAAGTTTTAGCTTTTAATATCAAAGGTTTATAGGCCGGCCGCATCATCATATTCTCAAAAATAGCTTATGCACCGAGATCCTTGTCCAACGGTTTATTTCCTCAAACTTAACACCTCAACTAACACAAAAACACACACAATATATATTGATGTTTATAGCACCCAATAAACCCAGAAAAATATTTTTAATGCACCAAGATTTTAATTCTTTTCTGTACAACAATCTTGCTGGTGTTCTCCCTGCATTTCCTCCAGGTACAACTTAGATGGAGTGAATGTGTACGAGTGGTTGTTCATCTATCTGTGTCCTGTGATGGACTGGCAACCTATCCAGGATGTACCCCTGCCTCTCACCTGAGCAATTTTTATTGTTAGCTATATTTTACAATATAGCTCATACTCCATCATTTAATGTGCCGGTCTAGTGTTTTGTATTGTTTATTTGTACTGTCTGGAGTGTTGTTTGTATTGTGTATTTGCACTGTCTGCACCAGGTTACACACTATTAAACTCTGTTTAATGTAGCTCTTTGTTGGTGTGTGTGTGTGTAGTTCTGGTTTGTTCATGTGACAGCAGAGATAACGTTTTATTTCACATTCTACTAGGTCTGACATATATATATATATAGTTGAATAAATGCTGGCAATTTGTAGTTAATAGTTGCTGCTGTAGTTATTAAGGATGTTCTGTTTGTTCCAGGACTCATTATTCTTTATCTTTTCAACACACTAGTGCTTGGGTTCTATTTTGCCTCACAGAATGAAAGTATGTAGTGGGATAGAATAATGACAAACTGTAATATATACACTGTTATAACTATCGGTGCAGCGCAGCGCAGCGCTGTAGTATAGTTAGCACGGTCGCCTTACAACAAGAAGGTCCCGGGTTTCATTCCCAGGCCGGGGATTTTCTGTGTGGAGTTTGGCACGTGTTCCCAGTGCTTGGGTTGGTTTCCTCCAGGTACTCTGGTTTCCTACCACTGTCCAAAAACATGCACATTAGGTTGATTGGTGTACCCCTGCCTCTCATCCTATGTGTGTTGAAATAGGCTCCAGCAGACCCCTGTGACCCCGAATTAGGGGATAAGATGGTTAGAAGATGAATGAAAGAACAAACTATTAAAAACAGGATATGATTCTTATTTCCAAATGAAAGAAACAGACAAGATAAGAAAAAAATGTGTATTATTTATATACAATTTCAATGAAGCCCCAAAAGATTAGCATTTTAACATATGGTTTTAATTTACAGCATCCAGTCTGTGTGACCAACTGAAGAAGAGCAGTTAGTCTACACACCAGTGTGATTCTTCCAGTGATTGTCAGTCCTTCTGAACAGCAAAAGTAGTTGTTATATAAAAAGAGTTTGCAGTAAGTCTCACAATCTATTACGAACCTCAGATAAACAATAGAGAAGGGGTCGAGTTCATTTTAATCAAAACAAGCGTATTCTTTTTACTTAATTCTTGCTGATCTTCTCTGATCTTTCCAGTACTGTTGTGCTTGCAAAATGGCAAAAGAATGATTCATAATTACTAAACTATGGTGGTCATCATTTGTTAATAAGCTTGTTTGTAAACCCGCACACACACAAACCCAAACGTAGACTCTTGCTTGCAAATACATGTCTGTCATTGGCCTATAAGGCCACTCGGATCATAAACAAAAACAAAGCTTTACACGCTTGGAGATTTTCATTTACGTAAGGAACTCGCCAGTCAGTAGTACCTTTTCATTGGATTGGATTCAAAACTAGAAAATACAGGGTTAAAAAAAAAACAAACAACCATCATAGAAAGTGATGATAAATGGCACATTATAAATAAGCAGACAGACTGATGCATTACTTTACACATACCATTTACAGAAAAGATTCTTAAAGTGGCACAACCTGTCACCTTTTGCCAACCCCTCCCCTCCCCTATAGTGCAGTTAAAAAAAAATCCCATCCAATAAGAGACCAGCCACGTGGAGCGCATGCTTAAATATGTACGGGGCAGAAAAACCTTAAAACCAATAAAAATGATGCTACATTTTTTGCCATGTACATGATGTTTGCACAGCATTCTAATATAAGTCATATTGAGATCATTAATGTTTAACCTGACAAACCTGAATCTCACAGTGTCCTGAACCGTCGCTACATTCCATATACTGTGTGTATATATAAAGTAATGTCGAAACAAAAAATTGGGAATAAAATAAGGGGGGGGGGAGAGGGATCTGTTTACCAGCCAACTGGATATCAACCTTAACCTTCATCATAAAAAAAAACATGCTTTTTGTACAGCAACTAATTCCAAGTCACACTGTTAAATCAGTAATAACGTGTGGAATATACTCCAACGGTTCCTCAGCAACCAGAAATTAACATTAACTCCTCCAACACAACTCATTATCCTTAATAACTTGACTTCATGGCAACCTGGACCCACTGTGAATCTTTTCCTTTTACAGTTTCCGTCTTTAGGTTTTTATTTATACTAAAAGGCAAATCGATAATCAGGAAACACAATCCCACCACCAAAGTGGAGAACAAACTATGATTCAGAGTACAGCATTCTGTATGGGCTAAAAAGACACACAAAATAAAAACCACATATACAACCATGCTCGTTAGTACACAATCGTCCAGTTTCAAAGTCAACTCTGTTTGGAGGGGAAAAAAAGGTCCATCAGAGTTAATAAAGCCATCCTGCTTTAGCAACAGACAGTACACACAGTGTGATGTTGACATGTTGGACATGGAAACGGTCTGGACTGGGAGCCCATTGGTGGAACTGCCCTTAAACTCAGTAGTTTTGGCTAAAAAGGTGAGGTAGTCCCTGTCACAGCATTAGAAAAGTGTCTGGACCTGGCAGGTCACTCGGAGTGTGTGTCTCGGAGTAGGGGGAACGGAAACCCACATGCTTGTCACATCTTAACATCCTCCTGCACGCTGAGCTGCGAGAGGGTCTTCTTAATACGTAGAGCCGTGAGTCTGGCTGCCCCATTAGCGTACCAGCACTCACGCATGATCTTTCCCATGACCCTCAGGGCCTTCACAAACACACAAAAAAATGAACAGATTATATAATAAAACCAATTATAAACAATAAATGAGAATAAGGACTTGTTATATACCTCATAGCTCTGCCACCAGTTGGGCACATTGGGCCGTAATCGTTGGTCACACACAACCCTTCTCATCTCCTCTATGGACGGGTCAGAGGGCACCAGATCAAAGTAAGGAAGCTGGTAGTCCTCATGGATGCCTGTTGAAATTAAGCAAAAGATAAGAAAAAGAAGGCTAATTTTTAAAGTTCTGTAATTTACAGTCAGTGATTATTATAACATGCCTCAAATTGGCAACCCATATTGAGGTTGACTTGTATCTTTATTCCGTGTTAAAGATAAAGGCCCACATTTAATTCTACCAGCCGATACATGATCTTACCTCCAGTGTTGCAGCGTCTTGCTATCTCCCAGTACACCAGGCCTAATGCGTAGATATCAGCACACTTAAAAGAATCAAAATGCTTCATGTTGATCGTTTCATCCAGCACCTCTGGAGCCATATATCTGCAAAACATTGTGTTTATTTAAAGAAGCCACGTTTTAAGTAGTAGATGTGAGTGTTATCCAGCCGTGGTACAGTACCTTTTGGTGCCCACCCTCTGATTAGGGGCGATGTCAATGGTGTCAGTGATAGACTCGTGGCGTACAGCCAGACCCAGATCAGCTATAGCGCAGGTGCCGTTTTTCTTAACTAGAATGTTTTTCGATTTAAGGTCTCGGTGTGCAATGCCAGGCTTTCCTACAGGGCAGGCAATTTAAACAAATGAATACCGAGTGTTTTTTCAACCAAGATCGCATGAAAACACAAGAACGTTTATATTATACAAAAATCTTTTTTACCCTGTGTACCAAGGATCTCCATATGCAGGTGTGCGAGACCGCTAGCGGCTGACAGAGATAACTTGATCATGCCTTCAATGGTGACCGAGTAGTGGTTCAGGTAGTCGAAAAGCGAGCCGTATTCATGATAGTCTGAGACGAGCCACAGTTGAGTCCATGTGCCATTGTCTACATGGGTGAAAATTTTTGATCAAACTAGGAATCATTCTGCCTGGGGTTAATTAAATCTGATGTTTGTATGCAAGCAGTTGCTACCTTTGTTGTCTGCCGCGATGAAGCCCAAGATGTTTTCGTGCCGGAGCATGATAGTCTGGTAGATCTCAGCTTCGCGAAACCAGGAGCGTTCCTCTCTGGACGAGAAGATCTTTACAGCCACGTCTCCTCCTCTCCACTTTCCCCTCCACACCTCTCCAAAGCGGCCCTTTCCTATAATTTCCTGCAACACAATAGTCCTCGCCACTGTCCTCTGCACAAACAGTGGTAAACCTGCAAGATATGGGAGAGAAATGGAGAGAGAAAAAAAAAAGATCACACACAGCCAGAGAAACATTGTGCAGGGAGAAATAAAGATATAAAGATAAAGAGGGACTGACCAGATCCAGAGCCAGATGTAGACAAGTCAAATATGAGGTCCTGCAGGGTTTTGTCTTTGGCTAGGTAAAGGTGGTCACATGAGGGATCTTCTACATCTAGCCTCTGTCTGTGATTGTAGTTCCTCTGGTGTTGTTGGAATAGATAGACGCCGATGATCAGCAGTAGACAGATAACAAACACTGGTCCTACTATGACTGCTACCAACTCCACTGGCCCCCAGCTACCAGCTGTGCCTTGCAAGCTCTCATGCTCTGGAACCCCTGGAAAAGGCAGAGATCACATGGTCATTCATGTAGCCGTTTAGACAAAGAATGGGATGGAAATGAAACAATACAATCGAGTAACTGCTTACCATTAGGTACCTGCAGATCGACACTGTTACAGTAGTCTGTGTAGCAGCAGTGTGTGTTGAGAACTCCCTCAGCACTTAGGCAGTAGATCGGTTGGCCAGGTGGAATTAGACTCTCACGTGGGATACAGATGCGCACATGCTGCTCCTGGCCTTTAATGTAGGAGGTGGAGGCCATGCAGGCTCCATCCGTCTCACATTCATAGCCACTTTTTTCACAGTTCGTACAGTTACACTTCAAAGCTACAGGGAGGAAAGAAAAAAATAATAAAAAAAACCAGATGTTGATCTCGTCTTTAGTTATAACTACTCAGCAATCATACACAGAGTTTGTGCACGTTAGCAAAACAATTTCATGATATTCTCTCTCTCACACACCAACATTTACATGCTTCATACTTACAAAATAAACAGTCATGTCACAAATAATGTTAACTTGCCAATATTATAATTTAAATTACATTTCAATATACAGCAAGGTAAAAAAAAAAAAAAAAAGAAAAAAAGTCATTTCCATTTTTCACATTTGTTAGAACATTTTCCAGGTCAGGGAATTACAGTTTTTCAGGTTTTTCCATAACTATATAGACCTTAATACATTAACAATTAACTACTACCAAAATCTCACTTAAAGTAGGAAATAAACGCTATTGAGGCAAATGACTGAAGCAAGAAAAAAAAAATGTGAGAATTTGTAGCTAATACCCTGTTTTCTTCTGACTGTTCCTATCAAAGTTAATAAAGAAAATGCCCTAAGGAATGTCTGGAAACTAGGGCTGATTTAGACTGGGGGGGGGGGGGGGGGAACTGACATTG
>JAOTRA010000014.1:1762225-1778328 GCA_026260255.1 Pseudolaguvia tuberculata | reverse complement strand
ACACACACACACACACACACACACACACACACACACACACACACACACACACACACACACACACACACATTTTACACAATTTAGGGATGAAGATGCAGTCAACCTGTAATTCAATACTTGAAGGCAGAAACTGGAGCGCTTGAGGACACACCTAAGGCATGGGGAGACATGCAAACTGTGCACACAGGGTAGTAGCAGAACTTGAACTGCAGCAGTTGTAAATTGTTATAATTATAAATAAATGTTTGTATGTAATGTGCATACCTATTATCTAGTTCTACATTTGGGAGACGCCCTTATCCAGACTGACTATATATTTAAATATAACTGAGCAGTTCAGTTAAGGGTCTTACACAGGGACGCAATAAAGGTAGAACCCATGACCTTTCTGTCAACAGTCTACCACCATAATGACTGAGATACCACCTCCCTTTTGCCTAATTTATTGCATATCTTACTCTGGTATTGAAACTTGGTACAGCATGTAAGGTACAGTATGTCACAGAAGTGAGTACACCCCTTACATTTCTTGTAAATGTTTATTATATCCCAAACACACCTCTAAGATGACCATTGCCTTGCTAACGAAGCTGAAGGTAAAGTTGATGGACTGGCCAAGCATGTATCCAGACCTAAACCCTATTTATCATCTTTGGGGCATCCTCAAAAGGAAATCGGAGAAAAGCAAGGTCTCTAACATCCTCCAGATTTGTGATGTCATGGAGGAGTGGAAGAGGAAGTGTGAAGCTCTGGTGAACTCCAAGTCCAAGAGGGTTAAGGCAGTGCTGGAAAATAATACAAAATATTCACATTTTGGAGATGTATGTTTGCTATCGAGAAGAACAGCGTTCTGTAGACCAGAGAAGGTCAATAACAATGGATTAATCAAAGCACATGGAAATCTTCTAATTTAGTACTACGCAGCTGAAACCTTTAACACTGCATAGTGAATAAACTGTTGTTTCTTAAAAATCTTGTAAATGTTTCCTTGTTACTGAAATGATTACTATGTAAAGACAGCAGCAGCGTGTTGAAGAACCTTGTGACTTAAATTTTATACAATAGTCACATGGCAATCTGAGTCACAGAAACCTTTGTATTGGTTAGGGCTATGTAAAAATATCAAGACAAAGAAGTATCGTGATCCCTCTGATATCATTATTCAACCTTCAGTATTGATACATAACAATACTATTTTTTTTGTGTCCTTTGGCTGCCACCGTTAGGGGTTGCCACAGCGGATCACACCCGTGATCCGCACATTTGACTTGGTGGGGTTTTACACTGGATGCCCTTCTTAACGCAACCCTCCCATTTATCTGGGCTTGGGACCGGCACTAAGGCTGCACCCTAATGGATGGGTATTTATGGCCAATTTAGACTCACCAATCCGCCTAATGTACATGTTTTTGGATAGTGGGAGGAAACCAGAGTACCTGGGGGAAACCCACGCAAGTGCGGGGAGAACATGCAAACTCTGCAAAGAAAGACCCCAGACCCGCCCGGGAATTGAACCCGGGACCTTCTTGTTGTGAGGTGAGCGTGCTAACCACTACACCACCGCGCTGCCCGATACATAACAATACTAAGTTACAATAATGATATGTTTCGATATTCTTCTTCTTCTTCATCTTCTTCTTCTTCTTCTCCTTATGTCGGCTGCTCCCGTTAGGGGTTGCCACAGCGGATCGCTGTTCTCCACACTAGCCTGTCCTCTACATCTGCCTCTTTCACCATGACTACCTGCATATCTTCCTTCACCACATCTATAAACCTCCTCTTAGGTCTTCCACTTTTCCTCCTGCCCAAACCATCTCAATCTAGCCTCTCTCACCTTGTCTCCAAAACATCCTATATGTGCCGTCCTCCTAATAAACTAATTTCTAATCCTGTACATCCTCGTCACCCCCAATGAAAATCTCAACATCTTCAACATCCACCTCCAGCTCCTCCACTGTCTCTAAACCGTACAACATTGCAGGTCTCACTACAGTCCTATAAACATTCCCTTTCACTCTTGCAGAGACTCGGCGATAACAAATCACTCCTGCCACTCTTCTCCACCCGCTCCAACTTGCCTGTACTCTTTTCTTCACTTTTCTAACGCACTCTCCATTACTTTGCTCTGTTGACCCCAAGTAGTTAAACTATTCCACCTTCACTAACACTTCTCCCTGCAACTTCACCACTCCATTGCCTTCCCTCTCATTCACACACATGTACTCAGTCTTACTCCTACATTTAAAGTCCCACTCTAAACTCCACTCTCCTAGACTTCTCCTTCGCCTGCCGTCTCTGTAGACATCTTCCGCCTTTTCCTAGCCAAATTTCTACCAATACTCTGTCGGCTAATAGTACCCTTGGCGGTCGTTGTTAACCCGGGCCTTGACCGATCCGGTATGAAATTCTTATTTGTGATATGTTACAATACGAATGATTAGAATATCAATATGTATTTATAATAAAGGTTTGAATGTTAATATGTAATCGGACGTTACCTCTTGATCAGGACGGATATATATGTATATATTCTCATTGTTTTTGAACACATCTATAGTTAATCAGTAATACAGAGTTTGACCTCTTGACTCCACACAGAAAAAGCAATGCGTGAGAGATGACGTCACTTTGCTGCAGATATGTTATTGGTTAAATGCTAGCAAAGTAGAACACGGAAGCAGCAGGAAGCATTCTTTTTTATGTATTATAGAAGTATCGGATCGGTACTCGGTATCGGTAGATACTCGAAATCAAATGACTCTGACTCAAGGGCAAAAAAACCTGATTGGGACCATCCCTAGTTGTAACATCAATATGTATTTATACTATAGGTTAGAATATCGATGTGTTTATTGATACTTAAAGTTAGAATATTGAAATGTATCTATACTAAAGGTTACAATATCAATATGTATCACATCTGAATGGTGGAAAAAATAAGTGCATCCCCAGCTTTTCTTGCATTTTTAGCTCATTCATTCATTCATTCATTCATTCATTCATTCATTCATTCATCTTATTACCCGCTTATTCCCTAATTCGGGTCACGGAGGTCCACTGGAGTCTATCCCAGCGCACATAGGGCAAGAGGCAGGGATACACCCTGGACAGTTTGCCAGTCCATCACAGGGCCACACATAGACAAACAACCACTCGCACACGCACTCCTATGAACAATTTAGAATAGGCAATAAACCTAATTTACCGAATCTTTTTGGACTGTGGGATAAAACCACGTAAACCCACGTAAGCATGGGGGAGAACGTGCAAACTCCGCACAGAAAGATCGAACCCGGGACCTTCTTGTTTTGTTTATTTCTTTTAATAAAAATAATTGCATGTATTTAAAAATGTATTGTATTGCAATATATTGTGTCAACCATTTATTGTGATATGTATCATATTGTTAACTAGAAGATCAGGGTTTATTTCCAAATACCACTAAGTTACCACTTGTGCTGGTCGTCTGATCAAGGCCCTTAAATGAAATAAGTTCTTCTTGATAAGGGTGTCTACTAAATGCCAGAAATGTGAAAGTATTGTGAGGTTCTTGCCAATACACAGTCTTTGAATGTGTTCATAAGCAAAGTATTTAATAGGTTTATCTGTTGTACAGAAACACTCCTTTACACAACCCCCACACTTTTTTACTCAACAGACAGACTGGGCTATTCACGGAACTTTATCTCTCCTAAAGACTGTGTGAGTATCGTCACAGATAGCTATACAGAGAACAGACACATATAGATAAAACAGCAGACAGAAATCGATGTCCATCCTTTTATTGACTCACAAAGTGATACACTTTCACCGACAATGTGAACTGGACCTTTTGACTAATAGAACTGGTTGGAAGACTTGACTATTGTGATTTTTTTTTCCAGTGATGACTATTCAGGAAAGATCTTCTTCAGAACCTGGTTCTCATTTGGCATAAAACTTGCACTTGTGTGATTGAATACTAGAAATGCACTCATGAGGAATTTCCATTTCCATTAATAAGAGATGTGTGATGGAGTTTGCTGGGTAAATATAGGCTTGTGTGAAACTTAACCTGGGAGGATGCATTCTACATTGTATCTCTGAATGCTTTGTGAACTGCGTCTCAGTTACTCCCTAAAGAATATCGGGTCCTTGAGTGCCTTTTGTGTCGAGTTTGAACAGAAAGATGATGCACAAACACCATATGAACAATGAAAAACAAATAGATCAGATCGAAATGTAATGGATTCCTGATGATGATGATAAGCCTGCTGACAGTGTTACAGTAAAAAACAACTGAGGTCAGAGAGGTGAGCTTAATAAAGTAGGGGAAAATGACAGAATAGAGCTTGTTATGCCACCTAGTGTTTGAAAGTATGCACTGTAATCGCGCGTCAAAATAAACTGTATAATCAATATCTTCAATCATCTTCTTACTCGCTTATTCCCGAATTCGGGGTCCCAGCACACATAGGGCGAGAGGCGGGGGTACACCCTGGACGGGTCGCCAGTCCATCTCAGGGCAACACAGACACACACACACACACATTCACTCCTATGGACATTTTATAATCACCAATCGACCTAATCTGCATGTTTTTGCACTGTGGGAGAACATGCAAAATCCGCACAGAAAGATCCCCGTGACCTTCTTGTTGTGAGGCGACCATGCTATCCACTACGCCACCGCACCGCATATAATCAATATCTGGTGGAGAAAAAATATTTTAGTGGAATATTGAGGTTGTTTCAGTTTAAACATGCTGGTCAACAATTTATTAAAAAAAAACTACAACTGGGATGATAGTGTACCTGGTAGTCTAGTCCTTACAAGGACCAAACCCTCACCCTGGATTCATCTTCACTTGGACATATTAATAATTAATAATTTGACATATATAATTTGCAGCACAGTAAAATATGTTTTTTCCCCATTTTAGACAGTCAGGGCCAGAGCACAGGGCCAGCTATGATGAAACACCCCATTGAGCAGGAAGGGTTAAGGGTTTTGCTTTAGGACCCAACAGTGGCAGATTGGCAGGTTTTCCAATTAACAACACAGCATCTTATTTATTTGTCCAAACACTGACGTGAGTAAGAACTGTGGGGGCCCCTAGTGATCTGTTTTGTTAGTACTAACAGTGTGGAATGGGTGTAGTAGGGGGCCAAACCTCACATTCTTTCATATGTGCCCTTTTTGTATGGTTTAAACTTTAAAGTCTCACAATCACCAAAATTCTGAGCAATCTGCTGGGTTCCTGGGCAAGATGCTTAACCTGCCCTGCTTATGTTCCATAAATCAGATTAATTATATAATTGATATAAATGTTCAATCGTAGCCCTTAAACTTCTTTTTATCTGATTAGAGTCTACGGTGCTTTGCATTTGCAACATTATCTTCTGTACTTTGTTGTAAAATTTCTAATTAATATGAAATTGAAAATAGATATATAAATGAAGGTGTGTTTGCTCTCCATTCGGAGAAACATACCCTGTTTTTGCCTGTTGCATTCCGTTAGTTAGTTGATTGCAAATGTTGAGACATCAGTGTGCCACACAGCCATCTTTAGTTATAACCACTTTCATTTTCCACGATGGCGGCGCGGTGGCGTCTAGAGGTTTAAAATGGTCCTTCGGTTCCCAAGCATTGTACTTCTGTGCACAGAGTTTCCGGAGTTCTCCCCGTGCTTGCGTGGGTTTTCTCCTACAGTCCAAAACCATGTACATTCTGTTAATTGGTGATTCTAAATTTCCAGAGGAGTGAATGTGGGTGTGTGTGTGTGGCCCTGTGATGGACTGGCGACCTGTCCAGTGTGTATCTCTCCGACTCTGGCCTTATATGAGCTGGGATTGGCTCCAGCAGACCCTCGTAACCCCGAATTAGGGAATAAACGGATAAGAAGATGAATGAACGAATTAATGAATTTTACACTAGCTTTTATCCCTTTTAAAAATAACTTTCTATTACAATAGTATATCCATTTATTACTGACTCCAACATGATCAGTTATGAGACATGTTGAATAATCTAAATAGAACATTTTTATTTATTGTGAAATATCATTATTTTTGGTGAAAATTATAGTGTTACAAATACAAAACATTAAAGTGAACCATTAAACTATAAAACTTGTATAACCAGTCGCTAGGGGGCAGCAGAATGGCAAGTAATAATTAGGGATATCCACTGTATATTGGGCTTAAAGAGTATTAGTTTCAGCCTCAGCTATGGAATAGCATGTAAATTATATGTCATTATTTACATGTTATATAAAGTTTAGGCTCTTAAATGTAAATGTAAAAGAATATTGCAAGTGTGATAATATACCAGTATGTATTTGTGGATATATATTTAAAATATGGTTGTTGTTTTTTTCATTATAAAGATTAAATAGATAAATTTTACATTATGAAAAAAATGTACACAATGTCCTTATTTAAAAAATTCGGTACTTAGTAAGAGGAGGGAGACACAGTCATGGAGGAATTTCAGGAAACTCCTCTACTAGGAAGTCCAGTATGGCTCATATCCTGACAAACACATTCATAAAAAACACTGACAGAAAAACATGTGCAAATCTTCTGACCGTAAGGAGTCCTTTCAGCCATGGCTTACTTTCACTCACAACTGAGTCACTGAGCTGAAAAATACAGTAAATCCATCAACGGTTGGAGTTCAGTCTAGTTCATCTGTTTTTCAGATTCCTTGGATAAAATGGCAGGAATCAGCTCAGGTCTTGAAAGGCACATGAGGTTAAGAGGGTTTCTGAGATCTTTTCTGGAACATGAGTCCGTTAAGCTGGAGTCGATCCCTAGACATCCAATTTGAGTTTGTCTGTGCTGCAGTCTTGGTCTTGATCCAGCTTTGCGAGGGTCTTACGCACACGCAGGGCAGTGAGACGAGCCGAGGGACTTTGGAACCAGCACTCCTTCATGATTTTAGCTATAGAAGAAAGAATCTGCACACAAAGACAAATTTCATTTCTATTAAAATGTTCGCCATTTGTCAGACGTTCTTTTCAAGACCAGCTTTTATACCATTGTCATGTTTAACTCTATAGGACAATGAAATTTATTTCTTGCACAGCCTAACTCTATGATACAGTGAACCTGAAACAGGATGGGTTCAAGGTTTGGCTCAAGGACTCGACACTGGCATTGGTGGGGCTTAAACCCATGGCCTTCGAATCAACAGCTTAACACTTTAACTATTTGACCCACCACAACCAAGCAGTCAAGCATTATGGGCCTTGCTCAGGAGACCAGCTTAGCGGTGTTGGGAATTGAACCCGCAATTTCCCGTTAGCACTGAACTATCCTCTCAAAAAGTCACTTTGGAAAATGTGCTCACTTTGGATTCACACTGAACTGTATTTAAATGCTTTTTAAGCTTTAATAAGAATAACCATGTACCGGATGAGAGTGCAGTCTGTTGTGAAGGCAAGGTCTGTACTGATCCACACACACCACCTTCTTCATCTCCTCAAAACTGGGGTCGGAGGGTACCATGTCATAGAAAGGTAGGCGGTACTCCTCAACAATTCCTACAGAACAAAGATTCAGACTTAAAGGTCAGATATTTGTTGGGATCGCAAGTCAAATCATTAAAAAAAAAGCAGAAAAAAAACACTCATAGTTTTGTAGGAGGAAGTCTGGATGATGTCCAGAAAGACAATTCGGGAGAAAAATGTAAGAGCATAATTTAGCATCAAAAAAAGGAGCCGGGGGAGAAAAACCGTTATTGCAGAGATATGCTTTTCAGATTTCTGGCCAACTCACAAAGGTCTGAGAAGATAGTGGCTATAGATTGTTTTAAAGAGTATTAGTGTATGTATAATGTGTTGGGAAAAAAACGAAAGAGAGACAGACAGATAAGACGCATCTGGACTGTATGAGCTGAAGTGCTGACACACGATAAGAGTGTTTATAATAGCTGGACTGCTAATCATTAGCAGATAGTCCAGACAGACATAGATAAAAAGCAATGGACAGACGGCTGGTAAGACAGTGAAACATGCGGATTCTGTATAATGATGTAAGAAATATGAAAACACTTATCGTTCTGATAAAATCCTACGAGCAACAAAACAAAGGATGTCATTCATGAACTTAATAAAGCTTTGCTGCAGTTCTATGGATTGAATCGAAATACTTTGCCAGTGTATGTTAAAAAATCATTTTAATCTTAACACTGGGTTATACTTCTTATTCTGGCACTAGAAAGGAAATGCGGGTTTATGGAAATACCGGCAGTAGCCTGATAGCTTCTCTACTTCCCATGGTAATGTGTGGTGATGCCTTTGGGGGAGCTGTTGCTGCTTCTTCTAATTGATTCGGCTCAAGTTCCTATATTTTCTTTTGGTGGATTTTAAATTTATTTGTTTTTTATTTACAAATATAATTTTTCTTAGACGTTAAGCTAGGGGTGCTGCAGCTCCCTCAGCACCTCGACTTCCTGTGGTAGCACTGCGACCTAGAAAGCGCAATGTGCTGCAATTAAAGAAAACATGCAATTAAAAAAAAAAGAGAAAATCTTCATCCGTTTGACAACACACATGCTGCTAATACTCACAACAAATCCTTCCAACACAACCAAATACAGAAACACAATGCAAACAGTACAGACCACAACGATAATGTTTTAAGGGGACCCCAAAAAAGTGAGAAACCCAACTGGGATGATTGGGAAGTTTTAGTTTAGCAATAACACCACTGACCAACAGCCACAGAATAATAAGCAGGTTTCAGTGAAGTTTGTCACTTTCTGGCATCCCTGGTAAACTTTCTATGGTGGTCTGTGGGAAGTTGAAGCATGTTTGTGTATTTGGTTGTGTCGTGTCAATCACAGGGTAGCCAGCCTATCAAGGAACACACCTATAACTACTACTCATTATCAAAAATTCTCTCACCATGATGGTACTAACCGTTTACGATGGTTCGACGGGTGATCTCCCATAAAACCAATCCCAAAGCCCAGATATCAGTCTGCTTGTATGATTCAAAAATATCTACGCGGATACTCTCATCTAGGACCTCAGGAGCCATGTAGCGTTTAGTGCCCACTCTTGGGTTGTTCCCTACATCCAGGTAGTCATTGGACTGAGAATGAATGACAGCCAAACCTTTCAATAAACCCAGGAGCAAGTCATTAATGATCAAGTCGTTTCAGATTGAATGAGTTTACAAAGAGACTTTTAAGCATTTCCTTTACCCAAGTCAGCAATGCAGCATTGACCATTCCTCTTAACCAGGATGTTGCGGCTTTTGAGGTCACGGTGGGCTATGGCTGGTTTGCCCTGTGTGGTGAGGATTTCTGTGTGAAGGTGCACCAGACCACTTGCTATAGACAGACACATACACAAACATGCATCTGGATCCATAGTGCTGTACTGCAGGAAATCATAGAGAGAGCCCAGCTCATGGAAATGAGTCACCAGCCAGAGCTGTGTGCTAGAGTTCTTCGATGTCATGTCTGAGGCAATGAATCCTGAAAGTAGAGATTAAGAGACAAAGCTTAATTGTGTGGTCAAAAGCAAAACCTGCCCAGATTTCCATGATTTAAGAGCTGTAATTGGAAATTGAGCCAATCTACCATATACGCCAAAACTTCTTAGCTACAGAAGTTATCGTCAGTATGTTACAAAAGAACACAGACTAAAACGACTGTTAGTAGTGAATAATCTTTTTAATCACATGACCAAGAAATATTTTTAATCAAATCTTTCTAACCACAAGCCCTGCAAAGAAACTGTTAGCTTTTTTGGCATAAAAAATTATATACGCCACTCTTTATTAACTTAGATGCATGAAAAATATCCACAGAGATTATGACATCATGGATTTAATACATCTGTGATCCGCACATTCGACTTGGCGGGGTTTTACGCTGGATGCCCTTCCTAACGTAACCCTCCTATTTAACCGGGCTTAGGACCGGCACTAAGGCTGCGCCCTAATGGCTGGGTATTTATGGCCAATTTAGACTTACCAATCCGCCTAATGTACATGTTTTTGGACAGTGGGAGGAAACCGGAGTACCCGGGGGAAACCCACCCAAGCGCGTGGAGAACTCCACACAGAAAGACCCCAGACCCGGGAATCGAACCCGGGACCTTCTTGTTGTGAGGCTAACCACTACACCACCGCGCCGCCCTAAATGATCAATAACATTACAGTAATTTTTGATTATCATGGAGTATTACTTTTGAACTAAAACACTAAAGAAACCATACTTGCAGAGGGCAAAAGTCCACCCAGGACAGGTCACCAGTCTGTCAAATGGCCACACATAAATGAACACACACACAAACACACACATATGGATGTTCTCCCTGCACTTGCGTGAGTTCTCCGGTTTCCTCCCACAGTCCATGTACATTAGGTTGATTAATCATTTTTAATTCTGTGGTTGTTCGTCTGTTTGTAGCCCTGCGATGGACTGGCAACCTGTCCAAGGTGTATCCCTGCCTTTCGCCCTGTGTGCGCTGGGTTCGGCTCCAGCAGACCCGCTTGATCCTGCATTAGGGAATAAGCGGGTTAATATATAAATGATAATAATAGACATTAATAAGCAGAGCACAAAATTAACCACAAACCATATAGAACTTGTGTTAGCTTAGATGTACAATCGCAGCCTAAAACGCTAAGAAGATTGGTCTCTTTCAGTGTCTGTGTGGGTTTCCTTTGAGTTATATATAGACTGCTGTCAATCTAAGTTGAATTTTTAGTCCTGACAGTCCTTGAATCCCCCAGATTTCCTAAGACGAATTGTGGTTCTTACCCAGGATGTTTTCATGTCTTAGCTGGACAGTGTTGTAGATTTCAGTCTCTCTGAACCAAGACTGTTCATCTCGAGATGAGAAGATTTTTACGGCAACGTTCTCTCCCATCCACGTGCCCCTCCATACCTCTCCATAACGCCCCTTACCTGCACCCCAAAAACATGAGAACACTTTTACCATATGAATTAAAGATAAGAACGATTTAATCTACATTTAAGTTGGTTTTTAGTTTGTTTCAATTTCATTCTACTCACCAACACACTCTACTAAAGAGATCTGCCGAGCCATGGTCCTCTGTACCAGGTAAGGTAGACCTGTCCCACTGCCTGATGTGCAAAACTCATCGAAGATGTCCTAGATAAAACAATATGGAAACGATTAAAAAATACCAAAACATGTCAAACTTTACAAATAAGACTTTTAAATACTATATAATTTACATGGGGACATGGTTGCTATTGGTAGGGAATAAAACACCTATTTATTAAGTACTTAAGTTGGTACTAGGTTGAAGTAACTGTATACAACCTGACTGTAAAAAGTATGTTAAAATTGTCACCTGACATATGACATCTTGGAAATTGGATATTTTCTAACTCAAATGATGATTAACGTGTTGCTGCTTTCCACTATTTTTGCATTATGACGAGTTGTCTCTCTTGTGCCGCCATACGATAGTAAAGTGTACATCGCATTCGTACTTCAAAATCCAGATAGGTGTAGTAGATTATCCGGGATCTTTTAATATCCTATATAACGCATCTGAAGGATTTGAACATACTACTTGTCTCACATACTAATTTGCGTACAAACTGTTACCTCAAAGTCTGAGATATATAGATTGTAGCATTACATTATTCCTCCATCGCACCGTGGTTTGATGTGGAAGAACTGGAGTGTTTGAAAAGTCTTTTTTGTGGAGGTTAGAGTAGATAAAAGCCTGTAAATGTAATGATGTGATGTCCGAATACTTCTACCCAAATGGTGTAGTTGCTGTGTTTTTCCTCATAGAAAAGAAGATCAATATCTAACTTTCATTTGATTCTATTTTTGTAGAACAGTTGTTCTACTGATTTGTCCTCATACTTCAAATCAGAAGCTTACAATGATGTATAATAAACATACCCCATAAGTTGGGTCTCCTCCGGTGGGTAATTTGAGCATGGGGGGATCATGTTCTGGCAGATGGTGATGCTGTCGCCTCGAACGAAGCCACAATACAAAGACACACAATGCTATAGACACCAAAAGCAACACCAGCAGAGGCACAGCTACCAGCACAATCACGCTGCCATATTTACTTGGCTCAGCTAAAGTGGGCACACACACACACACAAAAGACGCTGTTTAAAGTTACTTACATAATTATTACGCATAATTTAGGCATCTTCATATTTGATGCTGTGGAAATTATGTAACGTTAATATTTGTTCATACAGCACCACTAGAGGTCAGCAGTGTTGTCTTTATTTGTAATTTTTAATTGACAAATGAGGGCGGCGTGGTGTCGTAGTGGTTAGCACAGTCGCCTCACAACAAGAAGGTCCCGGGTTCGAATCCCGGGCCGGGATCTTTCTGTGCGGAGTTTGCATGTTCTCCCCGCGCTGTTTGTGGGTTTCCTCCGGGTGCTCCGGTTTCCTCCCAAAGTCCAAAAACATGCAGATTAGGTGATTCTAAATTGTCCATAGGAGTGAATGTGTGTGAATGGTTGTTTGCCTATGTGATGGACTGGCGACCCCTCCAGGGTGCACCCCCCGCCTCTCGCCCTATGTGTGCTGGGATAGGCGCAGCAGACCCCTGTGAACCCGGATTTGGGAATAAGCGGGTAAGAAGATGAATGAATGAATGAATGAATTGACAAATGATAGAATTAAACATCCTTACATGCAGCTATGATTACTGATTATTAAATACAGTCTAACAATGACTACTGCATTATCTCACTGTGATAACAGTAGTAGGTTGATTGAACACATTTTCTTGCTATTATCATAGTAAATCATAGTTTCTGACCTGGTATTTGAGGAAATGTTAGGTTGGTGTTGCAGTAGTCTGTATAGCAGCACTTGACAAAAAGGTTTGGAATCCCGCTGACAATGCACTGCTCCATGTACTCCTTCTCAAAAGAGCCTCTCGTAACATGCCCGTCGTTCCAGATGAAAAAGCAGACATACCCTGTACACGTGTCTTTAGACACATTTTCACATGCACAGTTCACCGTTCTGCCTTTACTTTGGGCTAAAAGATAGAGAGAGAGAGAGAGAGAGAGAGAGAGAGAGAGAGAAACCAATGAGATGTCTATAAGAACTGTCTGTGGTTTTAGAAAGCTCACACATCAGATATTGAATTTTGTGATAAAAATACAGCTAGAAAAATTTTTTAACAAAGAATAAATGATATAATAATAATCCCGCATCGTTCACTAGAGTAATTCATTCTGTTTTTGCTCATTTCATTCAGGTTTCCTAGTTTATTCATTATACCACTATTGTGATACTATATATTCTATACACACTTATGATGTGTTGGAATGGGGGGTAGGGGGGTGTCAGTGGGTGGTGGCGAATTTAAATACCCATGCACTTTACAGATCTGTTTAATTAATAGTAACAGAACTAGCAGTAATAAAACAGAATGTTTAGAGATTGTGGATTGTGGGCCCAAGTCACGGTTTGAGCCAGTCCAGTGAAAATAGCAGGTCATATTAGACATGGATTTTTAGATTTGTTTAATGTTGTGGAATGTCTGTGAAACAAATTAGTTCCTGTACCACTTATGGTTTACCATTTATAAACAGTCATTTCCTCATTGCTCTCTAAAGCCGATAAGACCAAAAATTCACAACTTGTTGTACTAGACCAGGGATATACAATCTCGGTCCTGGATGGTCCTGTGCAGGAGACTAATGATGGAAAGCCTTTGACCTTTAAACATAAAGATTTTCTTCATCAAAAAGAATACATGCACTTTTTTTTAAGTCAGTTCTTATTATATAAGTCAGGCTGAAGTGGTAGGGCAGTAATAAAGGTAATAGATTGCCAATTAGAAGGTTGTAGTTCGATTTCCAGCAACACGAACTTGATCTCATGTTGGACCGATGAACAAGAGCAAAACCCCCAATTGCTTAGTTGTTTAAAAGAAATACATCTAAGTCGCTTTGGATAAGAGCCAAATGGCAAATGTAAACATTTCTCTGATGGGGTTAAAGAAAAGACTTACTAGAAAGTGTTCTTTTATGTCAACTTTGCAGATTAACTTGACAACAAATCAACAAATTATAGTTCAGGTATAAAAACAATGAAAAGTATTATATCTTCATATTGCAGAAAACAATAACAAGGTACCTAAATGTAGAAATATCCTGACATGGTTATGCGAGTTTATTAAAACGTGTCTTGTCAAGCACAGCGTGTGCAGCTGTGGCAGGAAAATGTGAGTTTCCTTTGCACTATTGTTTCGTTGCTAGATAAAGCAAATCGCTACATCTGCACCCAGCTGATTTACAATCACTAACTCACACAAAAGATTCACAGACTTTCATAAGGTTTTCTTAGGGGTTTAAATATGAGATGTTGCTCCTCTTACCCGCGTGTACACTTAAAGACATCAAAGTGAGCAACATCAGCAATCTTGCAGCAGCCTTCATTTCTGTAGAAAGACAAAAAAGAAAGACATCAAAGGCTTGAGAAAATCTCTAGTTTATGTCACACGCACTTCCGCTAGTTTCTTCCCGCCCCGTTTATCCTCACAACTTCAAATCATCTCGTCTCGTCGACTGTCTTGTCTAGATGCCTGGTATGCCATGTGACCAGGATGCGAGGTCCATAAACAGTCTTTGCGGCACGTCAGCCCTGTCCCCAGAGCAGAGGAAGTTGAGGGCTGAAAAAGCAACAAGCAGTGGGACCAGTCAGTCTGCCTGCACTCTAATTGCCACAGTCGGCGTGGGTGGGAACAGGCTTTAGAAATGGACACGCCAGCTGCTCGGCATGCAGATTAAATATTGATGGTTATGTTTCCTGCCATTGAGAAAAAAGCCCGGAGTCAGGGGCAGCTCTCATCCCTGAAGATTTTATGCTGTTACTGGGCACACAAACAAGATGGCTGCATGAGTCCGTTCGTCTCACTAGATGATGAAACATGGGAAATGTTGATGGCTTTTAAGTTTCCTTGTGCACTATGGAAACATCCGAAATCACAACTTTAGATCTTGTCGAATAAGCCAAGCATTTGATTTAGGTTGTGTACTTTACTCAACTTTGGAAAAAATTTTTTTTTGACTCTGCTCATAAATGGTTCATTAAACATCAGGAAGCATTTGTGTGTGGCTCTGGGACTGTAATTCCATCGGTATACAGTTTACTCCCCTTTTGTAATGGAAAAAAAGGAGTCAAGCATGTTATTTTGAAATAGTGGGTTATTAAAAGCTTGGTTGAGGTTGAAACACGGTCTTCTTAAAACTCTGCAAAAATGTCATTCTTTTTGATGTATTCGGTAAAACATGCTTTGGGTTGCTTTGTAAAACATTATTCAGAATTTTCAACAGATGCTTTGGCCCTTATTCACAAACGTACAGGATGTAGAACAAAGTTTGTGGACATCTCCACAAAGACTGTACTAATACATTTGTGTCTCAATCACAGATGAAGATTGTTATAGTAGTAAGTGAGACAAAATATCAAATACATGGTTCAAAATCTTATATAGACGTGATCATCAGGTGTACCAAATCTTTTGTTTATGTGAATAGTTTGAATAGCTATTGTAAACAGTCGAACAATACGTTGGTCAGTCCGGCGCCTTTAGCTAGACTTTGAGATAAAGCATTTGAGATAAAGGCTATCGAAGCTTATCCTCCATTTCCCATGTATAATTATCTTTTTTAAATAATATAATCTTAGAGTCAATTACATTCCTCACTGATGACTTAAAACGAAAGAAGGGTTGACATTTTATTACGGAAGGGTTGACTTTATATATATGCTGGTGTAGGTTTTTAAATCCCATAAGATGCCCAATAAGTATACATTTAAATAGACTTTAGTTGTTTTTTAGAGCTAAGGGCCTTACTTAGGGGCCCAACAATGGAAGATTAATAGATTTTCTCTTGATTGTTATATGGTCAAAGTGGTATAATTCTTACAATGTTATAAGCATTATATTAAAGCTGTTTTCACCCCTTTCCTATGCGATGCTCGAACCATTTGTTAATCCTCCAGGTTTACAGAACTGTCTTGTGTAAAAATACTTGAAAGTGCAAAAATTAAAGAGAGAACATCTGGAACACGGCATCTGTTTATTCCAGATGTAGTGCTCAATTCAATTAACAGATCAAACCCAGTT
>JAOTRA010000014.1:1735612-1750362 GCA_026260255.1 Pseudolaguvia tuberculata | reverse complement strand
TGTGTGTGTGTGTGTGTGTGTGTGTGTGTGTGTGTGTGTGTGTGTGTGTGTGTGTGTGTGTGTGTGTGTGCGTGTAAGACTCTGTTTAGTCTGGAGATATTGGTTGACTGTTTGAACTGTTGAGCATCACAGTCAATATGCTATTTCAAGGATTTTTTGCAGCAGAATATGAGGATTAAATACAGCAGTGCAGCAGTGTCACTAATCAGAAGCAGTTAACCCAGTTTAGGGTTGGGAGGTTTGACCAAAATTCAGTGAGACAGGTTGATGGGGGAGCAGATTAGGAGTGAATTCCTGTCTAATTTAGCCAGAAGGAGTGCTTGTGGGGGAAAGTGTTTATGGTGTGTGTATAGGAATGCAGATTAATGGTAAGATACACAGGAAGAAATTCACCAGATGGAGAGAGCTAAGTACACCATCACACCAGTGGGAGTGAGTGAGTGAGTGAGTGAGTGAGTGAGTGAGTGAGTGAGTGAGTGAGTGATCTACATTTTCTCATGCATTTATTTACCTCTTGTCCTGGTCTCTCTCTCTCTCTCTCTCTCTCTCTCTCTCTCTCTCTCTCTCTCTCTCTCTCTCTCTCTCTCTCTCTCTCTCTCTCGCTCCCTCCATCCCTCCCTCTCTCTTTCTTTCTATTTCTCAAAGATAGAAATAATCTTTAAATAAAGAAAAAGAGAGGATGTTTGTTTGAGCGAATAAATATTATTAAAAGTTCTGACTACTAAAATCCACTGACATGGGAAAATCATCCTCAAAGCAATAAACATCTTTTTTAAAGAAAAAACCCTTTACCATATGTCCAATTAGTTAACCTTCAGTGTGAGCTGTAACTATCAAAAAATCAACTCACAAGTTCAGCAGTGGTTTTATCTGAAAAAGTAAAGCAGTTTCCCATGGGATTTTTAGTGGAATTCATAGGCAACCTCAAGAGACACTGTGGTGTGCTAGCAGGAAATCCTATTGGTATATATGGAATCCAGGAAAAATGTGTGGTATTCACATGTACTCCTACGGAGAACACCTAAAGTTCAGGTTAGGTATTTATCTCCCTAAACATTTAGATACTTAAGACAATTGCCATAGTTTTTTAAATATACAATTTTTTTTATATAATAAAGAAACAATATGCGTTACTTTTACATTTGCGTCAGTGTTTGTATAAGTTTCAATCCAAAAAAATTGATTATTGAAGTATTTTTAATAATAATAAAATTGGTTTACTGTGAAAACCTTCAGCAGAAAACTTTTCTCAGAAATTCCCTCAAAAATGTTATGTAATGTAATATTTTATATATATAGTAAAAATGGTCTTACATATAATCATAAATGGCAGCAGTTGAAACTTAACCCTAGCAAAACTAAAGAGCTTTTCATTCCAGCTGACTTGTCCCCATGCCCCATGGCTGACCCCGAATGTTTTTTTTATTTACAGTGTATGATAATGGTGATCAAATGTAATTTAAATGTAGTCTTGGGTCAGTGACGCAGAATGAGTCCCAGTCCATCCTCGAAGTTCCTCCAAATCAAATAAACCACTGCTATACAACCTTGTAGACAATCAATTATTATTTTCCTAACAGGTTGCTAATTTGATCCCACTGCTACCCTCCCTTCACTGGCTCCTAGTAGCTGCACACAATCAGATTCAAAACACTGATGCCTCCTCACAAAGCTAAAAATGGAGCAGTAACCTCCTACCTTCAAGCACTTTTCACTCCTCGCATTGCCCCACATTCCCTCTAGCACCATTAGACTAGTCCCACCATCCTCTAGGATACAAGGTAGGTCTACATCTAGACTTTTCTCTGTTCTGAGAATGGATGGTGGAATAAACTTAGCATCAATGTCAGAACAGCACAGTCACTGACTGTCATCTCTTTCTCAATTAACTACACTCGAGACTTATGCTCTTCCAAAAGTGTTTTTGTGGTTGTTCCACTTTGATCTGTGATTTACCAGTATTAAGCTGTTCAATGATTTGACTCAAAGCACTTTTGTACAATGTTGACTCAATCTCGATGAAATAGAATGCTGACTCACTAACACTATTGTGTCTGAATGATCAGGAATCCCCATGGCTCAACTCTACAATCTAGTGGGAAACCTTTTCATTGGTATGGAAGCTATTATAGGAGTAACAATGAGACTAAATCTAGATCAAAATATGATCCAAAATACATGTGGATCTGAAAGTCAAGTTTTTTAGCAATATTTTTGCCTTTCTTTGCATTTTTCTTAATATTACCATCACAAAAAAGAAAATTCTTCTATCAGTCCTTTAAGAAGCCACGACTCCTTGACTGCCCTTCTGCTATCATCAGCTCACTTCTGTGTATTCAGTAACTCCAGAACCCCAACCCCCCACCCCACCCCCAGATATCAGGATTCAGTCTGGCTAGAAAAGCGACAGCTCTTGTTTTGCACACTGCAGATGTAATTAGATCATTAAACACATGTGTGGCTATTTTTGACACATGTTTATATTTAGTTCTGACTTTAATATAGTATTAGGTTCCTACTGACTAGCGGTCTAAGGAATCTGAAAAGCTAAATAATAGAAAGAAAATTTAAACCAGTATAGCACAAGGAAGTAAAAAGGAAACACAAGACATAGGAAAGAGGAAAAAAAAGAGAAATGGAAGCTATATTGTGTACTAGCCGTTGAGTAGAGTTGCAAAGTGAAGCTCCACCTCCTCTCTCCCTCCCTCCCTCTCTCCCATCTTCTCTCTCTCTCCCTCTCTCTCTCTCTCTCTCTCTCTCTCTCTCTCTCTCTCTCTCTCTCTCTGTCTATATCTCTCTCTCTCTTTCTCTCTCCTTCTCAGTCTGTTTCTACCTCGTGCTCTCAGTCAGTGGTGCTGTCTGATCATTTGACCAGAAGCTGAGCAGAAAAACACAGGGCAGAAGGAGGACTGCTGAAGACATGGAAGGGAGAATGGGACAGAACACGAGCTCAGCTTTTCTCCCAGTCTTCATTTTTTCACTTAATACCTAAACCAAACCTAAACCTAAACCCAGTTTCCTGACCGATTCATCAACTTCCACCCTAATACTGTTTTCTGCCAAGATTCTTCGGTTACCTCTCTGGGATTAACTCCAACAGGGTAGGAGTGTGTGTATATCTAGGTATCTGGGGAGAACGTGTATGTGTCATGGGTCATGCTGATTCCTGGTAGCCTGGCTGATTGTCATTGTGATACAGCATGAAAGGCGCCCATCACCAGCGGGGCTGCGCCTGCCAACACTTGTTCCGAAAAGTCCTGGCAAAGTGCGGCTGCTGTTATGCCAGGGTCAGAGGTCAGTGACTCGGGATTCTGGTTCTTGTTCTTGTTAAACAAAGTGCGTTGGCTTGTTATAAAAGTAGTCGTGTGATATGTTATTGTGCGAAATTTGTGAAGGTTTCTTGACTGCATGTTAGACCGTAAAAGCGTTAATTTCCTGAAGATTTCTCATTTCATTCTTAATCCGTGTTGACAGATGCCCTCCTACGTTTTCTCTATCTTTCTTTTTGAGGTGGAAAGTGGGCATGCGCTCGTGATTTAAGCAAAGCTGTGTTTGTGTGTGTGTGTGTGTGTGTGTGTGTGTGTGTGCGCGCGCGTGTGTGTGTTTGTGGGCATACATGCAGTTTGTGTCTTATCCACGCATTCTCAGTCGGCCAGAGCAACAGATGCTTGCCACTTCTCATGATTACAAATTTCTTTTTTCTCCACACAAATATTAGATCCTGCGCCAAGTGTATATAGTTAGTTTTGTGCCTATAGATAAAAAATAGTGTGCCTGCTTAGTCTCCTAAGTGAATCTGCCTGCTTAGTCTCCTATGTGAATCTGCCTGCATGCACTATATAGCACATGGTTTAGAAAACAGTATGGAACCGAGTCACAAAGAAAAATTGCTTCCTCTCCAACAACAGGATAAAAAAGTGCTTTTTTTGGTCTTCCTGCCTTTCTGTTGCTCCTGGCTTTGTACCTTTAATTGTTCAGCCAATTATTGAATACCCTGTAATTCTGTCTTTGAGGAACTCTCCTCATGTGTGCTTTAGTAAAACAGTGGGATGTATGATGTAACTGCAGTTAGTGGTAACAACAAATATCCAATGATTTTTCCAAATAAACACACACTCTCTTCCACACACACAGCAGGTTTTTCTCTTGATAATGTTTGCAACCAAGCAATACTGCTATGATTCAACTAGGAGTAACTAAAATACTGTCAAACAGGACGTCTTTTTTGGAAGCAGAAACTTTGAACTGAATTGTGATTAACTGGCATCCAAACCATTGTGTGTTCCACATCCACAACCTCATCACGATTCAGCAGTTAATGGAAGATGTAGATAAAAAATTTAAGCCCTCGTAAAGCCACTCCCTAAAATGCAGTCAACAGTGCCTTTGGCAAAATGCCTAAAATACTGTAAATAGCTTTAAACAGGGCATAGAACTAATAGCCAACAGGATACATTAGTGTTTCTTATTTAAAAAAAGAAAGATATTATATAAACCAAAACTTAATTTTGGAGCAAGGGTCCAAATATGAATGTTAACAAATATGAACCCTTTATGATCCAGCTTGGAATCTAATAGTTATATCAGAAGACGTTATATGGTTTTATTTGAGAAGTTATATCAATGAAGATTGATTGGTTTATGTGATTGTTAAGTGAGTAATTAAAATAAAAAAAGCAATAGAGATGCATACGTACAATGTTTTTTCTCACTCGCAGACACCTATACTATTTTAGGAATATTTTCTCAAGCTATTTTCTCTCATCTCAAGTTTGGTCCAGGGTTGGTTGCTTAATGTCATAATTCATTTTTAAATATTTTTACAATCTTTGTTCCTGAACAGTTCAGTGAGTGATGTCACAAGAGATTTGTCTTTGGTACCGGTGTGTTTTTATGTGTATGAAAACACAATTTCAATACCAGTAATACTTATACCAGTAATACTAATACCCGTGTATCAGTATCATTATCAGTGCAGCAAAATACACTGAAATTTTCTTAATCACTCTTTCTTCTCTTTTCGTAGTCCTTTCTAGCTCTTTCGTAGTCTTTCTCTTGTTGTCCCGATTCATGTATCCCCTCTGGTGTGTGTCGACAATACTCCAGAGTTTGGTCTCTGAGGGGAAAATAACAGTGCTGCTCGATCTCTCGAAGCATTAAGCCTGTGTGCCATTTAGAAAAAGCTGCTTTGAATTAGCAAATATTGTTTTAATGCACTGCTTAACATCAGATCCAGCTGTTAACGTGAGTTAGATTAAAACAGCTGGGCCTAATGTACAGTAAATGCTTAAAATTAATATGAAACCCAGCTGCTTTGATCTAACTTGCATGAAAAGAAAGCTTAAGGCAAATGGACACAGTTTTTTTTCTTTTTCTTTTTAATTATTCTTCTGTTATTAATGTTTTTTTTTTTTTTTTTTTTTTTTTTTTTTTTACTTTTTTTTGTCCTTCTCAGCTCTAAAGCACCTCAGATGCATTCTCCATGATGGAGGAGGGTATAAGCTGGGCGGTTTACATAAGAGTGTTTAATCATGCTTGAATATAGGTTGAATGTTTACTCAGACTCTAGAATAAAAGAAAATAAAATATATTCTGCACCAGATCCTCTTCATGGCAAACTCCGCAAAGAAAGATCTCCGGTGCAGAAATTGAACCCGAGACCTTCTTGTTGTGTGACTTCCCACTTTAACTTCCCAACATTAACACATACATACACTACAGTATGTTTTGATATGTATACTGGTCACAGACAGTGACTGGCCCCGTTATGTCTGTCTTTACTAGATGAAGCGGCTCGGGAATCAGATTCCCTGTACTGAAGTGATTTATCTTTATGCAGTAGCATTTGTGACATTTGTGACAGCATTTGTTTCATCTTTGCTTCTGTGTTTCTACTCATCTCTGGTCCTTTTCTAACCTTTTTGTCATATTTTTTTCCAAACTACTGCAGCGTGTCACAGTTTAGTCAGAACACAAGTCACAATTATACCGCTTTACTGTTCCTTTCAGCACTGCAGCTGTTATTTACAAGCCCAGCAGGGTTGAATGCTATGACGTCTTCCTCTCTGTTTCAGTGACCACATCCACTAATGACAGTTAAGGCAGTTGAAGATTCCAGGAGTCACTTTGAGCATCTATGTCTGAGTCGGATCAATATCATTAAACGTTTCGATCGAATGTATATATTATGTGTGTGTGTAGCTGCAAAAATGTGTATTTTTTAATAAGTTACTCAGTGTTGATGATGGCCAATAGATTACAATCCAGAGGCATCACGAAATTGCACTTTGAGATAACTAGTATGTGAGTTACCAAAGGATGTGAAAATGGACAAAGCAGGCTGGCAGTTGAGACGAGAAGAGTGTTTTTTTTGTCTGTATCAGCTCACCTTCTGACTCTTCCTCTTCCAAAAACAGGAAGCTGAGCTGTACCTTAAGAGAAAAACACATCTCAGGCCAACATAGAGCAAGACAAAGAAGGCTGATTTACACTTATTTATCCAGCCTCATTGTCCGGTGATTCTCAGCAGGTCATGTTTTTTATCGCACATCCTGGTCCTCTGATTAACCAGCAAACCACAAGATATTTATACCACATGAAACCATATCTTCGGTCGATGCTTATTTTTGTTGCAACAGAGAGTGCAGTAAGAGGCTGCTCTAATCATTTTATCATCTTTGTGTGTGTGAACAAAAGCGCTGGTTCTGTTTCTATGACACAAAGCTGATTACCTTTATGTAAACTAATGCTCTACCATGGCTAAAACTTTACAAATGCTGGACACCTTATTAGCAGAAGCTTAAATGTGTTGTGATACAGTTGAAAGTCATGTACAGTATAATTGTTACACTAAAAACACTGGATAAGGATATTTATATAGGATTTCCTGTAGTACCCCAATTTGATTTTCCCCACCTATTGTCGTGACATCAAAGATGGTACCAGTCCCTCTGACTGATGAAATTAAGTGGTTACTCAGAAGCGTCATACCTACACAAGAGTACAAAGCACATCATATTGTAAAGACCGTGTAACAGAGCCTGTTTATGAACCGAGTGTATGAAAATGTACACATTAATCATACTGTCAGTGATGAAGCCGGAATGAATGGTGTTGCATTCTTACAACTAGAAAACCACAGAAACCTTTTTTCATCTAACTAGGCTCTCCCTGTCATGTACCCTGTTGTCAGTTTTTTCTCTACATGTTTGTGTTTCTTGATGGTCTCAGACATAACTAACTAGTATCAATTTCCATAGTTTTCCAACCAGAAGCAGTGTTACAAGTTTGGGAGTATTCCGGGCCAATTGGGCTTTTTTATTATATCAGTATTAATAAGTATATTGATCAGATTTTGATAAAATTTGGGTTGTTTGACTACCAGAAAGTGTAACCGTAAAATATGTATGCGTTAATGTTGCAATAATATAGTGCAGGTTAAAGCATCTGGTTTAATCAAATCACAAGTTTCCTTTGGTTGCTTTTGTAATTATGTTGGACTTATTAAACAATATTTAAGTTTTAATTAAAAGAATTAAGTTAATTTAATTCATCCCAGTTACTCCAGTCCAAAAACATAGCCATTGGGTTGATTGATGATTCTAAATTGCCCATAGGAGTAAGTGTGTGTGGGTGTGTGATTTACTGGTGATCTGTCTAGGGTGTAAGCCCTACCTTTTGCAGGCCTCTATATGTATTACATTTAAATAAGTATGTAGTCCTTGACCATTAAAAGAAATGTTCTATATAATTTGGTTATGGATATAAACTTCAGGTAACAAACTGGAAGTATAAACACTTCATTTCTATCATTGAGCTAAAAGACTAAACTATTTATGTATCTTAAGTTAATTTATTCCATTTGTTTTCCATCTACACCTGCGATACCTCACTACTGATCTCCTGGTTCAATTGTGTTCAGCCAACAGGAACTTGAAGATAACATTTCAGATGAGGTTGCATTGGGGAAAGACGTAATTTGTGATTTGGTATCTTTTACACTCTGACCTGAACCAGATGATCAGAAGTGGGTAGGGGAGGTGTATCTGAAAAACGAATCGAACAATGTAACTTAAGAAACTACCCAGCCTTGTTTATAGGTTCTGACTTGAAACTTGGAGCAGATGGTTGAATAAAACCAACATAGAAGAATAAAACAAATGCTATTGAGTGTTAAATATGATGAAGATTGGCCTAATAAAGGCTTTCACCATTCATAAACTTGAGCAACCTCTGAGTTATTAGATCCCATTATTTAGAAAAAATAAAGAGACAAATAAAACCGTAACGTTAATGCTAACAATGTTTTCTTTGATCAGCTATGCTGGTACCCATGAAAAACAGGCGAAACCGTTCTACAACATGTTTTTCTCATTTAGCATTCAAACATTGTGCATGACTCCATTTCTTTGCGGTGTAAAACGCAGACGGATGTGACTTTACATGGTAAAATATGTTCTTGACTCTAGAACTTGTAAAGTCCTCCACGTGTGTAATTATTTTTATGTTGTTCATTAGTAATCTTCCTTATGGGATTATGTCACCGTTTGAAATGTGGGCCGGTTTTCAAAAGGTTTCCGTTGATTTCTAAACAAGCACATATTCTGTGTTAGTGGAAACACGGTATTTGGTATTTCACCATAACTACAGGTGATAAACACTTTATATATCATAGTAACCGCGAGTGTCATGTGTGATTCAGGTTGCTGTGGAGAAAACCGATGTGCTTCCTTATGGTCTTGTTGTCATCCACTTATAAGATGCTAATTTGGGATGAATTGTTGCAGCAGAAGAAACAATAAAGGGGAGCAGAGCTATTTTATTTGTACACAATACTCTAAAGAAGAGATTAAGATCATTTCTACAGTAAATCACTTTACATGTTTGTCTTTTTCTCAGTGGGTCTTTATTATTCTGTATCTCGCAGCTGGTCTTGTTTGCCTGCAGGTATATTCCATATAATTCCATCACATTCTTGTCAAAATCCATCCCAATATCATACCTCCTGCTCTACATTGATCTTTTTTTTTTTTTTTTTAAATATAATATGAGCAATAAGGGTTAAGGACCTTGCTCAGAGGCCCAGCAATGGTATTGTTGTGCTGGGAATTTGAATTTCAAATCTTTCAATTAGCAGTTAACCTAATTAGTGGTTATGTGCTACCATTACAAAAAAAAACCCAATAAAAAATGCAGGCCAACAGTCGAGGAAATGGACTTTCTCTGACCTTTTCAGATTGCTGTATTACAGAATTGTGTTTTTAAATACAAAGGTCCTCCATCAGTCCATCAGAAGCAATCCCTTGAGTTTTCAAAATAGAGAAATGCCAAACATTTTCATGAAATGGAGAAACAACAGTGAAGTGCAAACAGTTCTAAAAATCTTTTATGGCTCCTGGTTAATGAACAAAATAGCAGCAAGGGTTCCAGTTGGGCAGTCTTAGTAGATGTAGATGATTGGCTGCTTTTTAGAGGGAAGGCTTTGGTGTCTTATGCAACAGTGTCCTGAGAAATGTGGAGATATATACTGTTTCTCTTGACCTTATAGGGAAATTACAATGCATGTACTTGCATTGGCATTATCCTGGGGTCTAGATTCAGTATGGGATGGTAGGTGTATGGAGTGTATTGACTGAATGTTTTGGAAACAGATTCCATATTTGTAGCAAAAATATAATGGTGGATGACTTTCTTACCACCCGATATTTGACTTCCAAACAGATAAATTACTCTGTAGAGAGTGCTTGTTCTATTAGCCAAAGTATTAGCCAATCATGGTACCAAGTGGACCTGGTAACTTTGGACCTTCTTTGGAGCTGGCGATAGAATATTTGTCTTTGCAGTGCAAGGACTGTGCCTATTACATCCATGATGACAATTGTTTTCCCTTCATTGGCATAATTCACAACACACAATTAAGTGCTTTAATTCAATCAAATCTGGTCTCCTATGGATATCTAGTCGTTCCTCAAGCTGGAGGTTAATCAGATGAAATCGAAACATTAGCTAGCATAACCTCCTGAAGCTTAAAGCAGACACATCAAATTTGCATTTAATGAACACATGGTGTACCTTCGGCAAGCAAATGGATTCACTGTTGAAGCTGACTGTGTACTGTTTACAATATATCTTTAAATGTCTGAAAAGTGTTTATATTATTATTTCACTATCAAAGTGTAGAAAGTTTAATCTTGGCAACATCTATAAACACAATATTCATTCATTCATATTCTTCCCTAATTAGGGGTCACAAGGGTCTGCTGGACCCTATCCCAGCACACATAAGGTGAGAAACGGGGGTACACCCTGGACAGTCCATCTCAGGGTCACACATAAATAAACAACCACTCACTCACTCACTCACTCACTCACTCACTCACTCACTCACTCACTCACTCACTCACTCACTCACTCACTCACCAACACACACACACACACACACACACACCCTGCGCTTGCGTGGGTTTCCTCCGGGTACTCCGGTTTCCTCCCACAGTCCAAAAACATGCAGAGTTGGTGGATTGGTGATTGTAAATTGTCCATAGGAGGGAATGTGTGTGTGAATGGTTGTTTTTCTATGTGTTGCCCTGAGATGGACTGGCGACCCGTCCAGGGTGTACCTCAGCCTCTCGCCCTATGTGCGCTGGGGTAGGCGCAGCAGTCCCCCGTGACCCCGGATTCGGGAATAAGTGGGTAAGAAGATGAATGAATGAATATACATTATCAACATGAAGTTAAAGGCGGCGCGGTGGCGTAGTGGATAGCACAGACGCCTCACAACAAGAAGGTTCCAGGTTCGAATCCCGAAGTCTGCATGTTCTCCCCACTGAAGGAGGTTTTGACCCTCTTATAACCCTACACTGAAACCAGTTTTACCTACCATAGAATTCTGGCAGTGTGAGAAGGTTTCAACACTTTCCTGCAGCATGACTACTGCAATGATGATCAAACCAAGAACCAACAGAAGTATCGATCCTTGTGACGCATTATCACTATAAACTATTAAGGAAAATGTTGAAACAAGTTTGGTGGACAGCACATCACAAATTGAGAAACTTATTGAGGCATGTCATGAGCAAAATTACCACTACAGAGTGGGAAACCCTAAACAAGTCTTCTTGTGCATCCATTTTTGACACGTTTCACTGTATATAGAATATAATATGACAACTGAGTTTGTACAGTGGGTAGCCTGTCATAAGACACATGCTACATATTAAGCCGACAGGGGATGTGGCAGTGCAGTGGCTACAAGTTGGACTGCTAATTGGAAATTTGTGTTTTGATTTCCTGCAGCAATTAGTTTCCATTGCTGGGCCCCTGAACAAGGCCTTTTGTCCCTGATTGCTCAGTTGTATAAAAAAGATAACATCTGCCAAATGCCATACATATAAATCACCTCAGTCTATCATTTATGCAATTCTTAAAAATACCCTCTACAGTTTGTAAAGAAAGTGTTACCAAGCAAGCATATAAAAATCTGAGTGTGTGCGCATGTTAGGCATCTTTGTCATTATTTATCTTTCATGTAGATGTCCCTCAATCCCATCCCCCTGGATTTAGTTGCCATGGCAATGTGACGTCGACAAAATCAAGACCCATGGCAAAGAATAAAAATGGGAGTTTGAGAAATGAGCCAAACAGATGCAGCACACAGCCAGTATGAATCCAGTCACTTTGGTAAAGATATAAATGAAGACACTGATGGTGATGATGCCTTGCAGGAGGCAAGAATGCTACTACATTTTTGAAAAGAAAGAAAGCAATAAAAGACACACTACACCAGCAGACAAAGTCTTTCGGCAGTAATTAACCAAATGTCAACATCCCGACCCACATTGAATTCTCTGATTACATTTACAAGAGGTACAGTACAGAGGCTTTAGAGATCTGTAACATTATCTTTACCACATTGTGTGTACCATTTAATGTTCAGCTCACCCGCTGCAAAGCTTATAATGGAATAATGGAGCGTAGAGCTTGTTTCTGTCCCATAAGATGCTCAGGATTGTAGGCCTTGGCCCTACTGACAAGAGTGCTACAATCTACACCTGTTTGTTCTGGATGTAGAAATAGGAAAAGGGTAAGGGCTCAAGTGGCATGGCCTAAGTCAGCTGGCAGTTTGTTGTCAATTTGCGCGTTGCCCTACAGTGTTGTTGTGATGCAGTGTTTGTATTTGGTAGCCTTAATTTGTTCCATGTAACTATAGGTAGTATAGGCAAAAGCCAGGAGGTGAAGAGGCAGACTGGCTCTGCTTTGCCACAGGAGATATGGGTTTGATTCATTTGTCCAAGTTTACACACTCTCACATGCTTAGCACTCTGTGATCTATTTCAGACTCATCTCTGCAGATGGCACCATCTGGGTCTTTAATGCAACTTTACAAATCTAAAGCTACAGTAGGCTTGAACACACACAAACACACTAAAAGGCTGAAACTTTGGCAGTCCTTTTTCATCCCCAAGTTGCTGGTGCTAAAGCTGGAGCCGGAGATTCTGTCATCATATCAAGCAAAGGATGATGACACAACATAAGATGTAATGATATGACAATAACATGATATAAAAACCGGTAGTTTAAAATAAATTGATCAACCAGGTCGAATAACCTAAAAAAAATGTATGTTTATCTTAAATATTATCTTTAAATTAATTATACCTCTGATTAAACTCTAAGATTAATTATATTATATTATGTGTTTTGGGAAACTCTGACAGCTGATGAATGAGATTGTTAATAGGGAAACACTTTTTTTATGTTTTACGTGCAATGTCTGAATTTTGTTTCTACCAATTTGATTCTTTGTGATGTTGCAGGTTATGGACACAGTGAGTAAAGATATGGTTTAAGCATCATATCTTCCTGATGAGTGTTTAATCTTGTCTTTGGTGGAAGTGGTAGCAGAGTGATTAATGTACTGGACTGCTATTTGGGGTTCAATTCCCAGCACCACAAAGTTAATACTGCTGAGCCCATGAGCGAGATCCTTAACCCCCAATTGCTCAGCTGTGTCAAAAAGATAAATGTAAATCACTCTGGAAGAGGACATTTGACAAATACTGTAAATGTAATATAAATGTGTCCAGTAGTCTTTCCGCTAATGTATATAAAGTATATGTGTTTCTTACTCTGGTAGTTCTGTACTTTTAGAAGATTTGAGTGTTTGGGAGGGTTTTGAATGCAGTTGGTGTTTCAGTTCCTTGGTAATCATCACAACCATGTTAATACAGATCTTTATAGAAGTTTGTCATGCTGGAACAGTGTTAAGGCCGGTTCCAGTCTAGAAATAATAAAATGCTACAACATACAAGCTTTTGACCGAATAGTGTATTTACTGTATTTTTTCTTTTTTGAATCTTATAGTCAGTTGGTATGTCCATTGTGTACTCTTTATTGCTTGTGGCTTGCTTTCACCATTACTCTAATCACTCATGCAGCGAGTTTTGGCTTTGATTTGGACTCATGTATCAACCACAGAGCTTGAGCTAGCACTTCTGGGCTGCCTGGAACTGTAAGCTAACTTAAATGAAACAGTCAGCAGGACCACTTTATATGGGTTTATCCTGGCTCTGGGCACATTAATACTCAGGCATTATAATAGTCAGGCAGCCAAATCAGCACATTTGTAGGATACAAGCATGGCCTTTTCCGATGATATACTGAGGCCCTGATACAAAACGTCCATAAGACAGTGGTTAATTACTGTCATTTGTAAACCTTCTCAGACTTTATTCCCTTTTTTCTCATTCATCTCTGTCTGTTGTTAGACCACTCGGCACTCTACACAGTAAACTACAGAAGAATGTTAAGTCCACTGCAATATGCCTTTTATTTCCAGATTTCCTCCAAATGCACCAGTCTGCAGTTCAGCCTGGGAGCCATGTGGTTTTGTGCTCATATTAGCACCTTTGGTCATAATTTGGCCAGTTCTCATAAAAAAAGACAAAACACTTGGTACGAAGAGAGAAGCCAGCAGAAAGAACAGCCAACAGTCAATGCTCATTAAATAGAAGAATACAAAATATATTTAATCCCCAAATATGGATAAAATCATAAATAGGAAGGCTTAGTAAAACTGCACCGCTGTACTCAATAAATCAAACAAATGGCTAAAATCACAACCAGCACTTCTGAGTTTATTAGAGTATTTGAGGGACCCTGTTTTCCATGTGCATCAATGTTGCCATGTGGTTTAAACTCAGTCGTTTGAGCGTTTAAGAGCCTCACAGAGCTCTATTTACTCAGAGTTGGTGATATCTAATCCGAAGGCTGGGTCTGAGGGCAGACTAAGTATGTGTAAGAGAGAGATACTGGGGAGAGAGGGAGCGAGAGAGAGAGAGAGAGAGAGAGAGAGAGAGAGAGAGAAGACTACTAAACGTGAAGGAGTGAAGAACAATTTTATGCTATATGCTTTTAAAGTTTGTGTAAGTGTGTATTTGTCTGTGTGTATTTGCACATGCTGGTCAAGGTTAAATATTGGTGCAAAGGTGAAAAGCGTGAGCCTGATCGTTTCACTGAGCCAGGCAGCAGTTCATAAGCTTTGGACACTGGCCAAATGCAGGCTCTATGGCACAGCCAGGAGAGAGCTGACTAAAGGGGTTTAGGTCCCACAAGACTACGGTGCTTTTAGTTTTTTTATTGTTATCCATCAAACACCCACACAGACGCACACAGACGCACACACACGCACACACACGCACACACACACACACACACACACACACACACACACACACACACACACACACACA
>JAOTRA010000014.1:1719205-1729764 GCA_026260255.1 Pseudolaguvia tuberculata | reverse complement strand
CACACACACACACACACACACACACACACACACACACACACACACACACACACACACACACACACACACACAAACGTCACCATTCATACTTCATAGTTTCATCCACTCGATCCAGAGTTCCACAGGACTGACACTTCTTCCTGATATATCACCTCTCACACCTTCAGTTGCAGCAGTGTGATAAAGACAACAAATGATGATGGTTTTTCTGATTTACACACACATCTACTTTGCCACACACATCACAAAATGCATCCCATTTAATTAATGGAAAATGTTAGTGAAAGGGGCATTAATCAAATGTGGTGTAGATTGAGGCTGAAGACAAATTGATCAAAGTAGCAGTCTCAGCATTTAGTAAATAAAATAATTCATAAAGCAAGATGACTTATCTGTATTGTGTAATTAGAACAAACCAGGACAGGATGGTGTAAAGTTTGATAGGGTTTTTCTGATAACACTTCAACCCATAGTGACATTTGCTTCTTCTGCTGCAACAAATACAGAATCAAAGGTTGTATTAAATTTTGTGAAACAGAATATATACAGTTTGTTATATGAATATATAACAACAAAATTTTTATTTCTCTTTAGAAGTTAATAAGTCAAAAATAGATAGCTTGTCATGTTTCTGAGAAAGCCCAAATTCTTGAATATTACATTCCATACAAGAAAGAAATTAGGGCTTAAGGGCCCTGTTTAGCACCCCAGCAAACTCACAAGCTTCTAGTTATAGTACCAAGATCTTAACGACAAAGCTACTGATTCCCCCATCGTTCCCCATAAACAGTTTTTCTATCATTATTAAAAATTTCAAGTAATGGATATATTATATACATACTATTATGTATAATGTGTTTGCCAAAAAGATAAGTAATGATAGCTAGTTATGCATGTCATTCACAAAATCTAACTGTCCACACTTATCTTTATTATTAGTAAAAAAAAAAAAACTCGGCCGTGTCTATGTTTTACATTCTTACAGACTGTTATCTCCACCATGATTTGGACAGGCAGTGTGATAAAGGAACTCTTTAATGGTGCAGTTATTAAACGTATTATTGGAACGGTAAAATGAGAGTAGGGGTCATTTCTCATTGTGTCTGTCTGCCCATTTAGTTTGTATTTACACTGATTATATCAAGTCAACCAATTCTGATTTATTTTTCTCTAATGTGAGACAGATCGGAGGTGGCAGACGGCAGTGTAAGTAGAATAAAAGTAAATGGATTCTGACATTTTCACGCCTCATGTGTGTGTGAAATGGCGTCAACTCAGGTGGAAACCAAGAGCGTTATATATACCTTAGCTCAAATTTTACAGTGTTGTGTAGTCATGGTCAGCAAACTTTTTACGGAGATGCTAGGTTTTCCCTGCGTTCACAGCTCACTTCAGACGTTAAAAGTGACGTTTCCAAGAGATTTCTATGTTTACTTTTGTTTTCCTACTGTTATCTATTTATTACTATTATCTGCTGTGAGTTCCAAAGCGTTTAGGTTAATTTAAACTTCATCGTTATTTCCCTAATCTGGATTAAAAGTTCTAACCTAGTTCCTAGATTCTACTTCTTTTTTTATTTTTCACTTAGGTCTATTTATTCTCTTTGTAGCTTTTCTTTTGACTGCATTGCTTCCAGTATGTACATGTGAATAATTCCATTTTTTGTCAGATATGATTTCAGTTTCTATTTGGTGCCATGTTAATTTAATCTTCCAAAGCCTTCAGGATCAGTAGTACTGTCCATGTAACATAAACTATATTAATATTGGCAGATTTCTCATTAATATTATTAAAGACACAGAAGTAAAATTATCTTAATTGCTGCAGGTGATGTATGTGGTACAGTTTTAGTTGTAGTTTAGAGATTTGGAGTTTTGTTAATAATATAATCATTTAGTCTTTATTCATTGTTTTCATTGATGATCACCCCTCAGTCTGTATGCCTACCTTGGGATATTTTGCCATATAGTGCAAATGCAGATATCAGATACAGGCCAGATTTAAAAGAAGAAAATACAGTATAGCCAAACAATCAGAATTGGATATCAAGCCTCAGTGCAATTCTTCTTCAAGATTAACAAATAAATGATTATAAGTCAGTCCCACAGTTCACCATTAAGGATGTCATGATGAGTTTAGATGCGTTTTGTGTTATAAGCTTGATATTACAATGTACACTGAGGGAATTACACTGAGGGGGACTTGATATAATATTGGTTCTTATTTATAGCATCTAAAAATGAATCTATTATATTTAGCCCATATGCATATGTTTCTGTTATTGCTGTTAATGACTGAAATTAGGGTTACTTGCTTTCATGAAAAAGGGTTGAATCGGAATGTTGGCATATTGTCTTTGCTGAGGGTTTGAATATTTTCCTTCACCTGTCTCTGTGCTTTAGACTCTGGGGTTCCTACAAGCATTTATTGTTTGTTGGTTAATGGAAAATTCCTGAATTCCTGAAACATCTAATCGCTCTGGCAATTCTACCCTCCTTTGTCAATTGAAAGAATCCTCTAAGTGTTTTATCATGGAGCCTAATCCGTTGGTAGCAAAGTAAAGGGCTCGCTTTTTCTCTATTCTTCTACCAGACAAAATAAAAAATAATAAAGAAATAAGCGAAACGATGAAACAGTTCCTAGAGATGCATTAACTTCAGCATAAATTCCATCAGGAAGCAAAACAATCATGAATTTAGTTATTTTAAATAAAATACCCTAAAAAGGAAAGTGGATTTCTAAATAGGTCTGCATTAAAGTAGGGAACATAATCGAGGGGAGATCCTGTGGCTGCAATTTGAGCGCATCTGGAAATGATCAGAGTCAAAGTGTACAGCCAGGAAACCTGTCAGCCAAGCAGGGGAGCACAACCTTGAGTCCAAGGCACGGCACCGTTCACCTCGATGCTACATGTAGAACATGTACAATTGAAAACATAGCAAAGTGCAGTATAACACGCCAGAACGGATTATAGCAATTATAACATGACTGCTGCCACTTTGCTTATACAGTATGACAAGAAGTAAACTAAATACTGTGGTAAACATTTTTAAATATTAAATTGTTGATAATTAGTAGTAGTAATGACAGAAATAGAAATGATTCTGAGCTCATGTACTCTTACTGAAATTAAGTAAGCATGGAGAATTTGCACTTGGCATCCAAACTCTTGTAAGATGAGAGGAAATGGCAAATTTAATCCAGATAGCCAAACAAATAATCCTACCAAAAAAGTCTGTATCTGGTTCGGAAATGGTATCTGTATCTGTATCATTATCTGCAAGAACTAAGAAAAATTATTGGTACTCGTACGCTGTCTTTAAAAACAATTTAGAAATAATTTACACTTTCAAAACAAATACATTAGAGTAAACAGACATACACTTATATATTATTTCAGCTTACAAATTTGAAAAGAACAACTTGTCCCAACCAGTCAGTTTTAGTTTGTTTAGTCAGTTATGCCAAATCAGCTGAATTCATTAAAGTGATAACTGCTGCCTTAAAACTCCTGGGCTCCAGGTTTGATCTTCTGCTCATGAACCTTTTATGAACAATATTATTATAACACAATTACAGCACATAACAATGTTATTTGACTTATACATGTGTAAGCTGAGCTGCATAAGTCATATTTATTAGCAGAACATTTAGAGCTGTCATAAAAACTTCATGTCTAGATTTTTATTTTTACATACCTATAGCAGTGCCTACTGTATATCATAAACACGTCTATTTTCCCTATACAAATGCTTGTTCTGCATGTATTTTTGGATAATCATTAGTACACATTTTGACAATATTTCAAGCATTTGATCAACAAAAAAAATGTCTTTGATGGCTCCTTCCCCAGGAGTTATCCGCTTCCATAGGTTCCATTAGGTCCTATGAGATTCATTAATGATTCATTAGGTCTAGCTTCCTGGGGGGCATTTACCTTCTCTTTCCTTCAAAGAGCAAACATAAGACTTTGATTCTAACCAGAACTATTTAATCTGGTCCTCTTTTACGGTTCTGCTGTCACTGTCCAATCTACTATTACTGACTCTAGGGAATTGAACCTACCAAATGCTATAGTAACAGATGTATGGTGCAGCAACGTTTGACAATCGAATAAGGATGTCTGTACCCAGTATTGAGGCTTAAATAAAATAACAAGTCTGTCATATTTCTGAATTATTCATTATGTTCTTGTTACATGTTTTTCTCATGAACCAATTTTCTGACAATTTTTGAAACTGTTGTTTCACTTGTGTCCTCAGTAAAGTATGTGTTAACAACAAAGACAGGAACTGGATACTGGATACGCTTGTACTTTCCCTCCTTCAGCGCATTACACAATCTGATTTACCAAATTCCACATCATTCATCATTAACATGAACAATAGCCAGCCATGTCACCCAAACTACAACTTGATGTAAAATATTGTAGTAGCAGGGACAACACTGACTTAATTCTCTTCTCATTTAGTCACTGTCACTAACACAACGTCTCTCTTCTGTCACCAAGGCAACCAGCACTGTTACAGCAAGTTGGCTTTGTCTCTGCTAAGCATTAAATATGTTTCATAATCCTATCATTCAGTTCTTCTCTTCACAGAATTTCCAACTCAGTAACCTGCTGCTTGAAGGCAACAGCTCTATGTTGATAGATGACACTTCCAGCCAATCATCGGTCGCTGTGGACAGTGAAGAGGAAAGGAAGAATGCCTTAGAGAAAAGCATGTATGTCTGAAGTCTAAAGTGCTTAACATATTTAAGTCACATTTCTGTCTTTTTAAATGAGATGTCTCGAAATCTGGGAAAATATTAAGAGATGAAGTCAATTGTCACCTTATTCACCAACACAAAGCATGGTGGTGGTTGCATCATGTTGTATAATTGGAGAGGCAAGTTACAGATTCAAAAATACAATGTAAGACTGTAAGGTAAAGTGCCAACTGTTTAAAGAATGTCAGTGGTTCAAATTGTTATGAGGCTAAGATGTCCTAAATAAAAGACCAGGAAGATCTAGGTTTAAACTCCCCGGCTGCCCGTCTGCCATTGTTGACCCTTAACCCTTCCTGCTCTGGAAAATTAGTTTTCCGATTAATGATATAAGATTCTGTCTGTCTGCGTGTCTCTTTGCAGGTATGTACTGGAGGAGTTGATTGAGACTGAGAAACTGTATGTAGCTGATCTAGGATTTATAGTGGAGGTGAGTGATAGTATGCCAACGTAAAAAAAATAAGGAAAGTGCTTTGAATACTTTTATATTCCATACTTTGTCATGCTGAATATTCACCCAATGTTTGTTTAGTTACTCTATAGACATTTTAATAAACATGTGCTGAAAAGATACTGTATCAGTATTAACAACACATGGAGAGTCTTATACTGGAATTTACAAGGCTGAAATTTTCCATTAAATTAACAAGAAAATATGTAATATATTAAAAGCAAAATTAATAGGAATAAGTTAAAAGGTAAAAAAAAATTGCTGGTTTGCTTATTACAAGGAAATCAATATCGACATGTTTGTTTTGTGTAATCAGTGTAGACACTGTCTGTGTAATTTCTTTCAGGGCTATATGGCTAATATGAACACTAAAGGTGTCCCAGAAGATATGAAGGGAAAAGATAAAATAGTTTTTGGCAACATACACCAGATTTATGATTGGCATAAAGAGTGAGTAACATTCCACACCTTCTTGGTTAAATAACAGGTCCATGATTTGTACTTGTGTATTTGTGTTGATGTACTATGGCATGAAAATATTAGGCAAATTATCTCTAATCAAACTAAACAGGAAAGTGGTAGCTCAGTGGTTAAAGTGTTGCACTAATAGCTGGAAGATCAGTGTTCAATTCCCAGCATTAACTGTTAATACTGAGCCCCAGAGCAGTTGCTCAGTTTTAGAAGATAGATATATGCAAGTTTCCATAGATAAGGACATCTGCAAAATGGTGTAAACGTTTACCATATTACCATAAAATTATCACCAAATAATTCCAACCACAAAATAAATAATTTATATTGATCATTAAAAATCATTACATGGAAATGAGAAACAACAGAAATACACACACACACACGCACACGCACACGCACACGCACGCGCGCACGCACGCACGCACGCATGCACGCACGCATGCACGCACCTTTCAACCAGTAGTCCAACACCTCAAACCAAAAAGAAGGTACCAGACTCGTAAACACAGAGGTCACCAAACTTAAAGGCAAACTATATTTAATCAAATAATTTTGCTTGGTATATATGGAACCTACAGATGTGTTAAAGCAAGTTGAAACTAAGCTCTATCCACCAGGATCAAGTCTGGTGAGGGTGGGAAGTGGTGGCTTAGTGGATAAGGCGTTTGACTGGTACCAGAAAGACTGGGGTTTGCTTCCCAGCCCCACTTTGGGCTCCTGAGCAAGACTCTTAACCCCCATTTGCTCAGTTGTAAGTTGCTCTGGATAAGAGTGTCTGCTAAATACTGTAAATGTAAATGGTGACTCCTGTTTAAGCAGGTAATGAATAATAGTTGTCAGGATGAGAACAGAACCCTTTTTTGAACACTGCCAAAATAATGGAATATATAATAGTTATAATGGAATACCAAAATGGATTCTTATGATGTCTTACTCTTAATGGAGACATAATGTTTGTTTCCTACAGACATGAGTATCAACATAATTCAGATTAATCCTCTCTGCCCTGTTCTGTTTGGTACAGTTATTTCCTGGGCGAGCTGGAGAAATGTGTGGAAGAGCCTGAGAGACTGGCACAGCTCTTCATCAAACATGTAAGTCTGCCAGGTCATTAGACAACCCTTTTTATACTGCCACTGTATCTCTCCACCTGTCTGCTTCTGTGAGCTATTGAATTCCTCCTTTCTTTTAGTCTGTGTCTCACTCTTTTTTTGAATGTTTTTCTTGTTTTGTTTTGCTGTGACTTTTTTTGTTTATGTCTACCTTACCACTTTTTTAGACTTTAAGTATTTAGAATTTTATAGCCCATATATTTTTGGATTATATTTGAAAAGTGATAGACAATATTTGCTTTAGTTAATCAACATTTGGAAAATGGTCATAGGCAAAACATGTTCTGTTTCTGTTTGCTTGTGATAAATTGAAAGAAATCTAAATCCATTTTAGCCATTTTAAAGAGGTCATTAGATGCGACATTAGAGGCTTTTTTAAGTTGATTGAACTGAAATGTTTGTTGGCAGTGTGTGTATACAACAACACTTTAACACTTTAATACACTCAGTGTGTTAAATCTCATTAAATCAGATCCCAGTCTAGCTAAAGCCATTTTCAGATGGCAGTTTTTGTGATGTCATACAGGCCATTTATCATAGACACAAACACTGCATTCGTTATTTACTCCCAACATTTGGGCCAGTGGTGGCTCAAATGGTTAAGGTGTGAGTTGTTGATCGGGTGATCGGGTTCAAGTTCCACCACCGCCAAGGAAGACCTGGACTCAAGTCCGTCACTGTTTGGTCCTTAACCCTTCCTGCTCTAGGGGCGCTGTACAATAGCTGACCCTGCACTCTGACCCCCAACTTACTAAGATGGGATATGCGAAAAAAAAACATCTCACTATATGTTGTACTCGGTATAATCATGTATGTAACAAAATAAATTGGAGATGCAGAGGCTGAATTTTCTTTTTGAAGAGAATGTCACCCTTTCCTGTAATCTACTCAAATGTATTCATGTACAAAGCATTGCTTTATGAAGCAATATACTTTTATAAACCAGGGTTTGCTAAAAATGGATGGGCACCAACTATTGCACTAGTGTTCCTGCTTAATAAGGCCACTGTGTACAGAGCTGTGTTTGACAAAGTGAACATTTTCACACAACTAATAAGAATGTGTTAGAATCAGAGAGTATGACAGATTTTATTAAGCATAAAAATAATTTGTAAAACTTGGGAACTTCCAATGACCTCTTTAATCTTTGCATTTGCATTCTGGTTTAATTTAGTATCTTTGCTTGCAAGAATTGTTGTCCCTCGGATTTTCCTATTCCTTTGAGCTTGGGATCTTAAGTTTATCAATTGTACTAACTAACCATACATTTTAAAAATAATCCATTCAAATGTCAATTCAAATACTTATTTTATGAACAAATTTCCTTCCCTCTTGTAGAATGACATTATTAACTATGAAGGGAAAAACATATTTCATAAACTAATATGTTAAAAGTAATTGGAGTGATTCAACCTGCTGTGACTCAAAGTTACAGCTCCACTTCAAAGGTAAATCTGCCAACTAAATCACACACTAACCACAAAACATTACAAGACACAAGGGACTAAATAATATCTCATAATATTTACTTCACACTAATATTATTTAATTTATGTATCAAATCTATTCCTATTTTACCAAGAATTACCTAAGATTTATGTATTATTATTTTTAATAGTGTGGTAGTATTGATATGTCATTATTAGTTATTCAATAATTCATCTTCTATATCACACACACACACACACACACACACACACACACACACACACACACACACACACACACACACACACTTTTTTACACACACAATTTTTAGAATCATCATTTCAACTAACATACACGTTTAGGAGTATAGGAGGAAACCCAGAGTATCCGGAGTAAATCCTCGCAAATAAAGAGAGAACATACAACCTCTGCACATAAAAACCCCTGCCTCAGAATCAAATCTGGGCCTTCTTGCCATGAGACAACACTGCAAATCACTGAGCCACAGTGCTGCTTGTAATTACTAAAACAAGTTATAATAATGTGCGGTGGCGTAGTGGTTCGCACGATCTGGATTGATAATTGTAAATTGTCCATAGGAGTGAATGTGTGTGTGAATGGTTGTTTGTCTATGTGTTGCCCTGCGATGGACTAGCTAGCCGTCCAGGGTGTATGCCCGCATCTTGCCCTATGTGTTGCTGAAATAGGCACCAGCAGACCACCGTGACCCCGAATTAGGGAAGAAGCTGGCAAAAAGATGTATATTATTTTTTTAATGTATTGTATTATAGCTATAAGTAAAAAAGTCAAACCATTATTATTTATTAATATAGCCTCTCATATATACTAAACCTTTTTGCCAATCAACATTGAGCTTTTAACTATGTTATTCGTATAAGAAGGCGTGCCTGCAATCACAGCCTGCAATTAAAGACCTGTCGTGGGTCTGTCTTTCTGCTCCTCTTTCTCACTGACCGTCTATGTGAGTGTCTGTCGTCATTGAGTAGTGGTGCCATGCTTCCTTTTTGTGTTTGGGCAAATGAGTAAACAGAGTTGAGAAAACACACACCGGCTGTGTTTATCCTGCTCAGTGCACTCTATTTCTGTCTCTTGCATACCGTTTGTAGTTGATACTGTGTGTGTGTGTGTGTGTGTGTGTGTGTGTGTGAGAGAGAGAGAGAGAGAGAGAGAGAGAGAGAGAGAGAGAGAGAGAGAGAGAGAGAGAGAGATTTATCCTACTGGCTTTCTTCCATAAGCACTCATGGGGTCAGGAAGGCAGAGGAAAAAAACAGGCGAACAAAAGCAGCCAGGAACAAGAGGTGGAATAACAACACATTCTTTGATAGCATAGCTTTACGCTTCATGCTTGACTATTTCTGGCAGAAAATGTGCTCAGCATTCAATCAGCTCCCAGTGAACAGAAAATGCAGTGTTCTCTGAACTGGCCCTTGCTTCCTAACTTGTTTGCTGGTGTTGCTCCAGATGTTTTCAGTCAGAAACCTGGTAAATTTTAACTAGGCTTACATTAATGGCTTTCATGATTACTGATGTGTGTATAGATGTTTTGTGTGGTTTAATTAAAGTTTTTTTTACTTGAACATGAATAAATCAAGTTACAATACGGCAGCCTGTTAAATTCTTTGCTACCCTGTGTGCTTTTAATAAGACAAGAGTCCTTTGGGGAACAAGCTTCAAAGAGGCAAACGGAAATAAGGAAAATTGTGACGAAAATCTAAACGTAGAATCAAAAAAGGATCAGACAGCATCTTCCATCTGTAATCCCTTACTCAGGGGCCCACAGTGGTTGATGGTGGTGCTGGGAATCGAACTCTGATCTTTTGTGTACCAGTAATCAAACTGAAGCTTGATGCTCTCTTTGATGCTTTCTTTCTTTATCAGTTTTTTTACTCTCTAGGGTTCTCGGTTTGCCCATCAGTGATGAAGGTACAGTTAGATGTGACTTCTTACTTAAAGTAACGAACTGGAAGGTTTTAAACTTGTTTTACGTGAAATTTGAAACTCTTTTATTGGAACCATTTTAACCTTCCTTATACTGTTCAAGCTCTCTGTATTTGTGAGTGTGTGTGTGGGATATCCAGGTCTACCCGGATGCGGTGATACACTTGACTCTGGTTACATTCTGGATAATTAGGCAGAATTATACATGACCTCATGCTTATACAACTATCAATCTATCTTAAGTCATTCTTTCTTGCCATAAATTCTTCTCTGCCTATTTTCCGTATTTTTGCGATCTATCTATCTATCTATCTATCTATCTATCTATCTATCTATCTATCTATCTATCTATCTATCTATCTATCTAT
>JAOTRA010000014.1:1658906-1676357 GCA_026260255.1 Pseudolaguvia tuberculata | reverse complement strand
ACTCTCGCTGCTGCGTTCTGAACTAACTGAAGTTTATTAATAAGCTTTGCAGGACATCCAGAAAGCAGAGCGTTACAGTAATCCAGCCTGGAAATAAACAAATGAATAAATAAATAACAAAAAGAACGATTGCAAGCAGTGTTAAAAAAAGAATATTATTATTTAGTCTTACCCTTTAAAACTAAAACTACTTTCACACTTGTTTTTACTTCCTCAATGCTGTACCAGATACATTTTGTGTTTCCTCTAAATATAAAGTAAGATAAACCGTTTCAGAATAACAGAGAAACACTAAACTGATTCCTTCCCTGCAATCTTTTTTTCTATTGATCAAAGATCATATTGATCATTTCTTTCTTTTATGCCGCTCCCTGCTTTCTACGAAAGAAAAAAGCTGCATTTTCAGCTGAGTAAATTTAGTCTAGTTATGTAATGAAATAGCAAATTGTGTTTATACTGTACATTTTATTAAAGTTATATTCATGGCTTGTTGACTCTATCCCACAGACTTTGGCCTCAGTGATGGAGAACTTGCCCCACACTAACCTTGCCGAACTGCTGATTTCTCTGCTCTGCTTGGCGGTGCTCGTTCCCATTAAAGAAGTGAACACGCGATTTCGGCAGCGTCTGTGTACTCCCATTCCTGTAGAAATTCTCACCGTATGATCTAAGATGAATTCAACAGAACATCGAAGTCTATATAAAATATATATATATATATATATATCTTTTTATTTATTATATATTTTCCATCACTTCATTTCTTCCCAGGTGATCATTGCTACAGGAGTTGCTTATGCTTCCTCGCTGGATTCCAATTACGATGTCCAGATTGTGGGTGACATTCCAGCAGGGTAGCTAACAGTCCTATTTTTTACTATTACATGTGAATGAAAGTACAGTAAAATCATAGTTTTAAACATTGTTTAAAAGTGAATACCATCACTGGTTGTGCTTTGTAGATTCCCTCGGCCTCGACTGCCTGCTTTGCACACAGTGCCAGACATTGCTGGCGACACAGTTGCTATCACATTTGTAGGATATGCTGTGTCTGTGTCACTAGCCATGATTTATGCCGATAAGCATGGCTATTCTATTCATCCTAATCAGGTAAAGCTGTATAAGAATGAACTGAAATCAAATGTAATAGATTATTACAAAAGTTTGAATTGGCTATAATCAATGAAAGATACTATAGTCGAGAAATATTGCAGATTGAAAGGTTGACGATTTGGGATTTATTTGGGAAAGGAAAATACATTCATTCATTCATTTATCCATCTTCTTATCTGATTATTCCCTAATTCGGGGTATCCCAGCTCACATAGGGCAAGAGACAGGCATACACCCTGGATAGTTCGCCAGTCCATCGCAGGGCACATATAGACGACCAACCTCTCACACACACCCACACATTCACTCCTATGACAAACTTAGACTCACCAATCAACCTAATGTACATGTTTTTGGACAGTGGGAGTACCCAAAGGAAAGTGCAGGGAGAACATGCAAACTCTGCACAGATATATATTGTGATGTGGTGTTGTGCGCGTGTAAGTATCAGCCGGATCCATATTGCAGTAGTCAAAGTCTTTATTAGGACAAGGTAGCAAGGGAAGAAGTAGAGCAAACGCAATCCAAAGGTCAAGCCAAAATCGTAAACTAGTTCAAAATCCAAACAGTTATTCATCAAAAAGTCAATCCAAAATCACATAGAAAATACATGCTTGGTATAGGCCTGGGGCAACAATACTTCGCAATGTCATTCAGAAAAGCTCCTTCTTATATAGGGAGCCCGCGCCCAATTACTGCAAACAGGAAACACTAGCTCAGTAATCGGGCGAGGGCGCCCTCTACTAGCGGATCTCCGGTGCTGCAGTTCTCACACACTCACACACACATATATATATATATATATATATATATACTCAAAGTTTTTCTTTTTTTTCAGGAGCTGTTAGCACATGGCATTTCAAATACAGTGTCTTCCCTGTTTACCTGCTTTCCCAGTTCAGCTACAATGGCCACCACAAACATTTTGGAAAGTGCTGGTGGCTATACACAGGTAATCAGCAATAAGTTAAACATTTTACACCTGTTTGCATGGTTTCATTGTTTTATAGACAGATTTTAACTGATCTTTACATTTACCACTTTTATTTGCTAGCTCTCAGGTTTGTTTGCTAGCATGGTGGTCCTGATTGTGCTGCTTCTCATTGGTCCACTGTTTTACTTCCTACCCAAGGTAATGTTGGCATTGCTATTGTTGATATGGGAACTATGGCAACAGTTGCAGACAGGTGGCAAATAAAATAAATATACAATAACACTGCTTTGCCTGTTAATTTGTCACATATCTGGTAATAATTTTTATACACTTTTCCAGGCTGTTCTAGCATGTATAAATGTAACCAGCTTGCGTCAGATGCTGGTGCAGTTTCAGGAGCTTCCAGATCTGTGGAGGGTTAGCAAGATCGACTTTGTAAGAGTTTCACAAGATGTATGTGCTAGTAAACATGCATCTGTAGTATATATCAACTAGGACTGTGTGTATACAGGTGGTTTGGCTGGTGACTTGGCTTTCTGTAGTTGTGCTGAATGTAGATTTGGGGCTCGCCATCGGAGTGGTTTTCTCCATGATGACTGTTATTTGTCGCACACAGAGGTAAATAACAACCATTTCATTTTCTTACAGTACTTAAACCTTACTTTTGATACACTATTTCGATACACTATTTAGGCAAAACTATTGGTACACCTCGCCATCACATTTTTGTGTTTTTTTTTAAATCTATATACAGTTTCAAAATAGTATTTTAGATAGATAAATTATTAGATAGACAAACACACGGACAGGTTAGATCTTCTACCAGAAGTAAAAGTAGAGGAAATTTTGCAAATGAACAAGTGTGCATAAATATGTGAATATGTAAATCAAAAATAAGGAACAAAGCAATATGTGCAAGTTGTATTTAAAGCATGTCAAGAAAATCGTAACTGTGTAAAATTGTGTAGCAAAGATATTATATCGCATACATACAGATTGTGAAGCTGTTAAATCTTCAAATCAAGAAGAGAGTAAAATATATATTATCAAACTACTTGTCTTTTACAAATTGTTCATAAGCAAATGAAATAAATGTATTTATGAACTCTGTTTCTCCAGGGCAAACTGCACAGTGTTAGGAAGAGCTTCTAATACAGAGATCTACCGGTCTATTAACAACCACAATAAGGTAAATACACTTCACCAAAAATCACAGATAATTACGTTTCCAAAACTGTATTCCTGCATGCTATTAATAAAGCAATATAAATTAAATATGATATAAATTATGGTCAGGCCAGGGCACTTATCAAAGTCTGGGCCAGATCAAACATTTAAAGTTTATTCCCATAGTTAAGGATAGATCTTTCAGGTTGGAGTCTTATTAAATGTGAAGTTTGGGGCAGAGACGACATGGCATGTCTGAGTTATAACTTTTTTAGGACGTTATGGACGTGCCAATCAATAAACGTGCAAATTTTTCCACTTCTGGGCTGTGTGCAACATTTAATGGGTTTTCGAGTTTAGGACATTAAAAATGGGATTCATTCATTCATCTGAGGATCAGCAGATGGCCCTTAAATATACAATAACAAAAATGGATGGACAAAGTAATGATTTATTTTAATGCAGTAATGTATTTACAATGTTGTGCAATATAAGGTAAATAAAACCATTGTGTTAAAAGAAATATATTCCTCACCAAATATAGCAAACCTGTTTTTTATAAGCAGAGTGAAGTAGTGAGAAAATTGATTATTTAAAAGTATGTCTGTGCTCATGGGTACCATTGCATTTATTATATCAAGTCCTAATAGTAAACTAATAAATAATGTATTATATAATAGCAAAAGGGCAGCGCAGTAGCCAAGTGGTTAGCATGGTCGTCTCATAACAACTAAGTCCCAGGTTCGATTGCCGGGATCTTTCTGTGTGGAGTTGGCATGTTCTCCCCGCGTTTGTGTGAGTTTCCTCCGGGTAGGTAGATTTCTACCCACAGTCCAAAAATATGTAAATTAGGTTGTTTGGTGATTGTAAATTGCCCATAGGAGTGAATGTGTGTGTGAGTGGTTGTTTGTCTATTTGTGGCCCTGTGATGGACTGACGACCTGTCCAGGGTGAACCCCTGCCTCTCGCCCTATTTGTGCTAGGATAGGCTCCAGCAAAACTCCGTAACCCCAAATTAGGGAATAAGGGGATAAGAAGATTAATAAATGAATAAATTATTATTTGTTTAAAAAAATATGAGCTTGCAGTTGCAGAGCTTCATGTACAAACATTCATTCATTGGGGGGAGAACATGCAAACTCTGCACAGAAGGATCCCTGGCCCGGGATTCGAACCCGGGACCTTGTTGTTGTGACGCGACCGTGTTATCCACTATGCCACCGCGCCGCCCCATCTACAAACTGTTTTAGTAATTTTGTATTAACCCATAGTGCTATGAAGTCCCTGGAATAAAGATTCTGACCTATAACGGACCCATCTACTATGGCAACCGCAGCTTTTTTAAGGAAGATATAAGCCAGCTGCTCGGTTTAACTCCAGAACGTATCCATAGCCATGAGAAAGCCAGGAAGTTGTTGGAAAAGAGGGAAAAAGAGTCTATTAACACTGTGGTCAGTAGCAGTTGTTGGTTTATCATTTTCAAGTATTGAAAATATATCCACCTTAAAATGTATTTATAGTATCATATTTCCTTTTTTTTTAAAGGACCGGGGACTAGCAAACACCTCATTTTCCTCTGAGAATGAATTCTTCAAGTCAGGTAATTTTTTCTTATAAAAAATAATAAATGTACTCTGTCATCTTGCTAAGTATTTATTTGTTTACAGAAACAGCAGAAAATGATGTCCAGACCGTATTAATCGATTGTAGTAGTGTTATTTTTGTAGATGTTGCAGGAGCAAAGCTTTTTATACAGGTATTGCTTCTGATTCTGACACTGACACTTATATTGAAAATTCATTTTTTGCTGTTGAATCAAACTATAACTTAACTCATGATTTCTTGCTTATTATAGATGTGTATAGATTGTCAGAAGATGGGAGTGCAGATATTCCTGGCCAACTGTAATGGTAAGTGTTTGTAGGTTTCCATGTACCCACTGTGATTCAATGGGAACATAAACACAACAAAAAGGCTCAAATTCTATAACTGGTAGTTAATAAGACTTAAAATGTTTTTAGAAAAGCTGCAAAGTCAAGCAACATCTTTTAACAAAAAGTACATTTAAAAATAAATATAATCTTCATATTCCATTCATATGAAAAAAAAAATGCCCTCTGATGTACTGGCAAACTGTCCAGGGTGTACCCCTGCCTCTCACCCTATGTGCGCTGGAATAGGCTCCAGCAAACCCGTGACCCCAAATTAGGGCATAAGTGGGTAAGAAGATGAATGAATAAATGAATTGACACCATTTTGCCCACAAGTATAAACTGTGAATAATAACAGTCAATATTTGGAATATTGTAATATTTTTCTTAGAGAGCGTATTGGAAATTCTTACAGCAAGCGGCTTGATGAGCTACATGAACCCGCAGCACATCTTCGTCACGGTCCACGATGCTGTTGTCCACATCCAGCAACAAAGAGTATAAAGAGTTAAACTTTCAAGGGTGTACCTGATTATCGTTTTCTCTCTTTTATAATGTGTCCTTATGGTGACTGTTATCGCATTGTGATTTACAGGAGAAACCTGGTTCAGAAAATACAATGATTTGGGTGTGAATATCCAAGAACATCAGAGACACTTGGCATAGAAAGTGCTGCTAACAAAAATCTTCTGCAGTGGATCGTTTAGGACCTTCCAAGATTGATTGGCGTGTATAGCAACTGACAGTTTCTCTTGAGTATGTCACTTTGTTTGGTTGAATCTAATGAACTTGCAAAACTGCAGAAACACTTTTGAAGTGCCTGTAATGACTGTAGATACTGTTTTAAAGGATGTTGTACATGCATACATGCACAGACTCTTTCTCTCTTTTTCTATGAGGCTGTTATTTTTCTTCCAGACATGCCAATATTGAGAGATTTCTAAGAAATATATGTTCAGCCATTTTTAGTTACTTATGTTATTTTAGTATACGGAAAACCCTTATCTAACTGTATGGTTATGTTCAGATGAAAAACATCAGATGTTAAAAGATGAAGTAGTCCGTGTTATAGTATGTAATATCAATTAGTAACAATGAGATGGCTGGAGAGCCAGGTGACCGCAGTGTGATGTGCATTTTGTTGTACATTTATTCATTCATATTCCCTAATTCGGGGTCACGGGGGTCTGCTGGAGCCTAACCCAGCTCACATACGGCGAGCGACAGAGCCCCTGGACCGATCGCCAGTCCATTGTAGGGCCACACATAGACTAACTACTATTTACACGCATTCAATGCTATGAGCAATTTAGAACCATCAATTCGACCTAATGTACATGTTTTTGGACTGGGGGAGGAAACCGGCGTACCTGGAGGAAGCCACGTAAGAGGGGGGAGAACATTCTGCACAGAAAACCCTCCAGCATGGAAATTGAAACAGGGACCTTTTTGTTGTAAGGAGACCATGCTGACCATTACTCCACCGCACCGCCCCACAGCATGAAATATTCTTAGACATACTTTTTACCTTGTTTCGCAACCAAAACAAAATCCTAGCTTGCATGTTACATACATTATAAGCTGTGACCTAAAAATATTTATCTCCATTTTGATTGTTTATTATTTCAAAAGACAATAATCCTATCTAAATAAAGATGCACTGAAAGAATGGGCATTTTAATACAAAAATGTTCATCACTATAAAAAGCATTTTTCTTTCAGAAATATTTGGATCATTAACATCCATAAATCACAATCACAAAACAAGAATAAAGGAAAGTTTTAACACAACAAAAATCTTTATTTTAACCATTATCAAATTAAAAAAAAATGGGTTTAGTACATTTGTTATCCTGCTCGTCGGCTTGATTCTTGGCACGTGGTACACAGTAACCACAAATCAGCATTGATGTACCTGTATCAGTAAAGAAAGGGGTTCACAACCCCATTAAAAGGTTGTCCAGTATTACTATACCATTTATAAATATATAAACAAGTCACATTCATCATTGCTAAGAAGACAACAGAGGTGTTTGGATCCAAAATCTGTGCTCTGTAGGTAAAAGTACAAGCACTTAAAAATATTTACTCAAAATCTGATGAAAAAACTACTTAAGCAATTATTCATTCATTCATATTCTTACACCCCTGGACAGGTCACCAGTCCATCTCAAGGACAAACAACCACTCAAACACACATCCAATCCTATGGGCAATTTAGAATCACCAATTTACCTAATCTACATGTTTTTGTACTGTGGGAGGAAACCCACGAAAGCATGAGGGAGAGAACATGCAAACTTGGAACAAAAAGATCCCCAGCCCAGCAATCGAACCTCCTTGTTGTAAGGCGATAAATATTTACTAGTTAGTTCCGTTCTGATATGAAGTACAAACTATGAACTACTTTTATGTTTTCACTTCAAAACAGTGTTCTAATTATACTGAACAGGTCAGAGCCAATCTCAGTCCTGTGATGGACATTAACTTCACGCTTCATTTAAAATCAATTCTCAAACGTTTTTTTCTAACTGTTAAACTTTCAAAATCAGCTTCTTTAAAACTATACTTTATTTTCACATTTTGTGTGCAGAGTGAGGCAGGGAGAAGCATAGAGAGGCACATAGAAGCAGATCGAGGCAGACAGGCAGGGAGAAGGAGAGAGAGGCAGAGAGAAGCAGTGAGAAGCTGGGAGCTTTATTTAGGTAGGAATAAAATACAATCCCATTATGATTTTGGATGGATGTTCTACACTTTTGTCTAATTAACGTTTGTTTATGAACATGTGTTTGTTTTATAGGTTCACATGATATTTGTTTTTGCTTGCACATATGAAAAGTATTCATAAGGTGTATACAATTATTACAGGGTCACGGAGGCCAACTCATCATTCATTCTGTAAAGCTGCTTTGAGGCAATAGCTATTGTAAAAAGCGCTATACAAATAAAATTGAATTGAATTGAATTGAATTCAGGGCCACACATAGACAAACAACCCCCTTGTTCCTATGAGCAATTTAGAATCAGCAATCAATATAATGTACAGGGTTTTGCACTGTGGGAAGAAACCCATGGGGAAAATGGCAAACTTCACACATTAAAAAAAATACCCTTTGCCCGGGAACTCCTGGCTGTAAAGCGACCATGCTAACACTACGCCATCATGGATACATTTTAACATTTACAATACAAAATACAGTAAAAAAGAAGTTTTTTTCCTGCAAAAAATTTACTTGATAAATTATAAGGTAAAGTACACATCAATAAATATGCTCTAAAAGTAAACGTTATCCAAAACTTTCCCTTAAGTATATTAACCAAGTTAATGTAATTAATAGACAAAATAGCAGAGAAAAAAAGAATGATGTAACACTACCACCTAGTGACCGATGTCCATAATTACATGCCAATGTTTCACCTTTAGTACGCAGGTCAGGGTGACCGTAGGAGACTCTTTGGTTATAAATACAGTCCAGTGCATGGCACCATGCACAAAAATATCCACCCACATGTTCAGCATAATGAATCAACCTAGCATGACTTCTGACAAACGAGTTTTACAGCTTACATGAACACGAGAACGAAAGACAGAGAAACAGACAACCAAGCATGATTTCTGATGAACAAGTTTTACAGCTTACATGAACACGAGAAAGAAAGACAGAGAGAAACAGACAGTAAGAAGTACTGTATAATTGGCATTTGACAGAAAAAGCCTTCCTATCCATGAAACAGAATAATAACCCTCTGATTAATCCAAAAAGCTTTTAAAAGGATTTAGTTTTGGTAATTTATTAACATCCCAAGGAAAATGTCCACTGTGACAAAAATGCACTTGTCTTTTCATTCAATTTTCCTTCCATGACCATTTGCTAAAGCAGCTATTTCCTCATTGCATGAGGTTTGGTTCCTCAAATCTGCATTTAATGAAATAAATTTGCATATAGTGCAAAATAGTGTCGTGTAAACTAAACAGAACATTGTAATCGTTACCCATTACTAGTCAGGCAATTAAAATGGTTCTTAAAGTAAAAAAGTTCTTTCTGGTTGCTGGAGTTGCTATACCGGAATTTTGAATAGGTTTTATCAGTTTCTGATTGTCCCCATGGCAACATTCCTTTGATCTTTGACGCATGGTCGATTATAACGTCATCACAGGAGCCCACCTGAAGAACACCGAGGCCATCAACAAAAAATTCTAGTAAGAAGAAAACAACAAATCAAATCTTTCAAGAACTATTATATTAGATATGCCAGATAGTTATCGATAAATTAGATTTTGAAAATAAGACCTAAAAAAAATCTAATACAAGTTGTTTACCAATGTGGGCGATCCGTGCCAGACGAGGGTCAAAACCCACTTGTCGGACCTTGTCGGTTTGTGCCATGAAGAAGTTAATAACAGCGTCTGTGACCACACAGTTAGGAAATTCCTTGAGAACGTGATGGAAGCCCTGTCTTATGTGTAAACAGTTTCCATCGTCTCCACCTCTTTCTGTTGAGATGATATGGCGGTAGGTGGCGGTGTATCCTGTCACCTCCGAAACTGCCCCTCCTACCTGGGTGCATGCAAGCACGCGCAACGCAATGACAATTTTAGCAGCATGAAGACATTACCAGGTTCCAAAAAAATTCAACATGCCTTTTTTTATTACAGGAAATTATGTCATATGGTATGATGCATTGATGTCTATTTTTTGGATTTGTACTTGTAGGGAATGTGGTGTACAGTGTCAATATGTGAGTGGTGCAAATGTTGACCCTTGCACTTGTCTAATATGTTTGAGTTTTTCATGATTGTGATTCACTAATTTGGCTTTTACACTAAGATGTCCGTGTGACATGACTATGACGTTCACTATGATGTTTTATAAAAGATTTACGTGATAGCATTTGTCCTTGAGGCTCGGCCTTGAGTTTCTCATCATGAGGATGAAATAATATTCATATGGCAAGAGTCACATGATTACATAAAATCTTGTCCGCATCAACTAGTGGCTAATTCCCATTCTAATAAATCTCCAATAACCTTTTTCTCAAACAGCGGCTATGTTTGTTTGAAATATGAGAATGTCCACTTGGACATTTCTGCCACAGGCATATTGATAGCAGTTTTAGTTTTTTTCCATCCTATAGCGCCACCAAGTTGAAAGTTGCTTATAGCACCCCTATGGCCAATTAGAGTGGCTCTTTGTAACAAAGTAGCTTTCAAGGCTAACCAAGTTTTTCATTCATTTATTCATTCATCTTCTTACCTGCTTCGGGGTCACTTGGGTTTGCTGCGCCTATCCCAGCGCACATAGAGCAAGAGGTGGGGGTACACCCTGGAGAGGTTGCCAGTCCATCTCAGGGCAACACAGACAAAAACCATTCACGCACACATTCACTCCTATGGACAATTTAGAATCACCAATCGACCTAATCTGCATGTTTTTGGATCGTGGGAGAAAACCGGATTATCCGGAGGAAACTCAAGCAAGCGCTCAAATTCCTGGCGAGATTATGTTGTGTGAAAATTATGTGTAAAATAACTTAAGCTAATAAAAAATGACAACAGTAGCTGAAATCTGCCGATTTATAATAAAGTCATATCATTTATATTAAAATGTCAAGAAGGTCCCGGGTTCGTTCTGGGTTCTCAGAGTTCCTTCCACAGTCCAAAAACATGAACATGTAGGTTGACTGGTGATTCTAAATTGCCCATAGGAGTGAGAGAGAGTGAGCGTGGTTATTCGTCTATGTTTGGCCCTGCATTGGACCGTCAACCTGTCTAGAAAACCCTGGCTTTCACCCTATGTGCACCGAGAAGCTCCAGCAGACCCCTGTGACCCTGAAATAATTTATATGAAATTTTATTTCACTCTGTATGGAATTTAATTACTGTTAGATGAAAAGATAAAGATGCATTAAATTACTAGGGCACTTAACTAATGTTGTAAAAGCACCAAGACCACCTTTCTACCCTTAACAACCTCCATCAAACCTGCAGCATTGTTCAACCACTCCAATAGATAAATTACTATCTAACATGGAGTACGTAAACAAATTCTCAAGTGCGCAAAAGGTTTGCATAGCTTTGTTTAAAAAAGTCAGTTGAGCAGAAATAAACATGTTTTTCCTACCAGGTCCAGAGTGGTTTTCTCCAACACATCGACCATTTTCTCTAATTTAGTTTTGGGTGAGAAGATGAAGTCATCATCCGCCCAAAGAACATATTTAGTTGTCACCTGAGAGATAGCAAGATTTCGTCCAGCAAACCAGCCCTGTGGTAAAGTTTCAAAAGATTTTAAGTTTATTGATTGAGCTTTTCAAAGCTCATTAAGGTTATTTAACATGACAAACAGGTTGCATGCCAGAACCAAGTATTTACCAAGTAAGTACCTCTGTAACGTGCACATATGAAAACATACTTGTTTCAATTGGGTCAGTACTTTACAACCCCCGCTGTCCAAAGATCAATCCAGACTGGACCTTTTCCAAAAGCTTTACTTACACACTATTATTTAACGAAAATGTCAGTATATATTCTAATGATACTTTATCATAATCATTGTATCTAGTTATTGTCTCGTTTCGTTAGTGAAAATTGTCATAAAAATACAAAAATCAACACTGGTTGATATAAACGGCAAACAGTATGTTCTCTCAGCAAACAATCTCTCTGCTTCTCCCTGTTCACAACTCATAAATGGTTGGGTTATATAACTGGTATGCATTTGTTATGACTCATGTCCTTCATTCGAAGCTAAGACTATTGTATATGGACGTTGACTGGTATACACATTTCTTAGTGTTTGTGTAGTTACGCAAACCACCTGCTGGCTTGTGCACTTTATTATAGGACCATTACATTGCACTGTTTGCTATGTACATTCTCGATCATGATCTTGTGACATTAGGCTATAAAATTACAGGCATGTTTATTGACTTGGCATTTATGTAATCCACAATTGTCTGGACAAATCAAATAGAGTGTCTGTTCCATGACATCTTTTACCCACAGTCTATATCATTAACATCCATATTCAATGTAATGTCTTATTTTAAGACTAACCTGCTGAAATAGAACTGTAAAATGGGTTACCTTTTTAAATGGCATGGTGTAGTACTCTATATAAGGGCCAGTCACAGGTTTTGGATCCTTGCTATCATCAGCTATAATAATTGTAACAGTTGGATAAAATTTGCGAATACTGTCAATCAAATTCTGAAGCTTGTCATAACGCAAAAAGGTTTTTACGGCGATGGTCACCAGCGCAGATATGTTGTATTCTTTTAAAAAAAAGAAAAAAATATATATAAATAAATGAAAACGCAAACACATTATTCATTTTAAAAATGATGTCAACTGTATGTGAGTAAATTACCACCGTTTGGTCCGGCAGGTCCAGGATCATACAGTTTGGGAACAATTTCATGCCGGATTTTAATGGTAAAGGCTGCTTGGTATCCATAAGTTTCTAAACGCACTAGTATATTCAAATTAATTAGATAAGAATAAAATACAAAATACATTGATATAAGAAAATAAAAGATAATTAAATTAATTAATTATTACCCCCAAGATTAGGAACATGTTTAAAGAACCATTTTTCATTAACAAATAAAACTATTAAAATCCAATTTTGTATTCATTCAGGTTAACTGAATTCTACTCACATACCCTATATCATAATTCTATATCACAAATGTTTAGTTTTAGTGAGAAAAAAATCTTTTCAATGCTAGTCATTAAAACGCTAGCCACCATAATTATATTTCATCAATCACTGTTTTAATGACACCAGTGGTAGCAACTATAAACTGTATAACTTATGTATGCAACTATATAATCTGTGCCGTATGTGTGATCAAAACTAGGGGATACCTATGTCCACAGTATTGGGATGAAAAATTGTATTAGTATAAGTGATGAATTGCAGCTGTCTGTTAAGTGTAGATAAACCAAGGCTGGAGAGGGTTATGTGCATTTTGTCTATGCCGCTTATGTCGACCTCGTCTACAGGGGCTGCAACACCAAACGTGCCCATGTTGGCCGTTAAATTAATCTGAAAAGATCCAAACAGATAAGCGTGTTTAGGTTGACATTACCATGGAAAAGTCAGTAAACATAACCAATAAAAGACAATGGCTGTACAATATGTGCATGAATAAAATTATTATTATTATTATTATTATTATTACAGCATTTTATCAGATGCCCTTATCCAGGGTTCCCACAGTGGTGGACTGGTGGTGCTGGGAATCGAACCCCTGTCATTCTGATATTAGTCCAACACCTTAACCACTATGCTACCACTTTCCCAAGTAAAGTTAAGTAATAAATACAGGATTTGTTTCATGATAGTTTCATGCAATTATCCACAATCAGATCATTGAAAAACATGAAGACTTACTTTATACATCTTCTCTGATTTAACCTTAAGAGCCAAACCTTTAATATAATATTTCAGAATTATTTTACAAAAACATGAATTAAAAAAACACAATAAAGACAACATTTTACTAACCAGCTATGAATATAATAATTATATTATGAATATAATAAGGCAAACAGTAGAAAGGGAAAACCAAGCAAGACAAAAATGTTTAGATAAAATAAGTTTCCGCATCTTTGGTGAAAAATCACCCCAAACTTTTTTTTATACACATTACAAACACATTTTGTCTTGCTGTTAGACAAATATTTATAAATCCAATAATTACAACAGAGCATGCAAATGAACTATTACACTTATAACTGGGATTATTAACTATTACAAACCAAATTCCAAAAAAGTTGGGAGACTGGAAGTTTCAAATTAAAATGTTTGATGCAGAATAAAATACAGATAACATAAAATCTTGAAAGTGAGACATTTTGAAATCATGGCAAATATTGGATTTTATTAGAGCTGCCTCCAAAAAAGTTGAGACAGGTAGCAATAAAAGGCCAGAAAAGTTAAATGTACATTTAAGAAATCGGCTAGAGGACCAATTTACTACTTAAGTCAATTGGAAACATGACTGGGTATAAAAAGAGCCTCTCAGAGTGGCCATGTCTCTCATAAGTCAAGATGGGCAGAGGTTCCAATTCCCCCAATGTAGTGCTGTGTTCAGGCCCTTTAATCGGCACTAAATCACATACAAGAATGACGTAATGGAAATCACAACATGGGCTCAGGAATACTTCTAGAAAACATTGTCTGTGAACTCAATCCACAGTGCCATTTGGCGTTGCCAGCTAAAACTGAGTCAAAAAAGATAGATATCTAAACATCCAGAACCGCAGGCGTTTTCTCTGGGCATAGGCTCATTTAAAATGGAAAACTGTTCTGTGGTCAAAGGAAACAAAATTTGCAGTTCTTTTTGGGAAAATGGGATGCTATGCCATCCTGACTAAAGAGGACAAGGACAACCCAAGTTGTTATCAGCGCTCAGTTCAAATGCCTGCATCTCTGATGGTTTGGGGTTGCATGAATGCGTGTGGTATGGGCAGCTTACACATCTGTAAAGGCACAAACAATGCTGAGAGGTATAATCTAAGTCCTACAACAATATATGCTCCCATCCAGACGTGGTCTCAGGGAAGACCTTCCATTTTCCAACATGACAGTGCCAGACCACATATTGCATCAATTACAACATCATGGCTGCGTAGGAGAAGGATCAGAGTACTGAAATGACCAGTCTGCAGTCCAGATCTTTCACCAATAGAAAACATTTGCCGCACCATAAAGAGGAAGATGCGACAAAGAAGACCTAGGACAGTTGAACAACTAGAAGCCTGTATTAGACAAGACTGGAACATTCCTGTCCTAAATTTTTTTTAGCAACTTGTCTTCTCAGTCCCTAGAAGTTTGGAGACGGTTATAAAAAGAATAGGGGATTCCACACAGTGGTAAACATGGCCTTGTCCCAACTTTTTTGAAAAATTGTTGATACCATTAAATTTAAAATCAACTTGTTTTTTCCCTTAAAATGATAAATTTTCTCAGTTTAAACATTTGATACATCTATGAAAGTGTCCAAATTATTTTGGAATCAGGTTTGTACATTATTTTATTTTATTGTACAACTTTAAACACACAACAAACTTGTGAAACTCTATCTGGGTGTATATCACCATGCTACAATGCTTTACAACCCCTGTAACCCTCCCATGTATCTGGGCTTGGTACGGGCACAAAGGATGCACTGGCTTGTGCAACACTAATGGGTGGGTTTCTATGGGAAATTAAGACTCAATCAACCTAATGTACAAGATTTTGGACAGTGGGAGGAAACCGGAGTACCCAGTACCCAGGGGAGAACATGCAAACTCAGCACAGAAAGATCCCCGACCAGGGAATCAAACCTGGGACCTTCTTGTTGTGAGGTGACCGTGCTAAGCACTATGCCACTGGGCTGCCCTCTGGGTACACTAGAAATGATTGATTTTAGAAAATATTCAGGAATCATTATATTAATTATCATAATATACAGTCAAGAAACAGACAATATTTTAGAGGGTCTCACCAGGAATTAAAGTTGATTTTTTAGGCCGCACTTCTACTCCCTGGGTGGGGTACTGAAGAGGGATGTTTGCCTCAGCAACAATAAGACGATTTGCTGCTGTGTGCGTTCTGCAGTTTAAAAAGTAAAAAAAGAGAAAATGTGTTCATTCATCCATCTTCTAAATAACTTATTCCCTAATTCATGGTCACAGGGTCTACTGGAGCCATTCCCAGTGCACATAGGTTAAAGGATGGGGTACACCGTGTACAGGTCACCAGTCCGTACACATGCCACACACAGATGAACAACCATACGTACTTGCTCCTATGAGCAATTTTAGATTCACCAATCAACCATGCATACTCTGCACAGACAGGTTATCTAAGTATCTATTTATTCATCTACTCATAATTCCACTAACTAAGAAAGCAGAGGCACACAAATGTCTGAATTCTGACTAAAGTGCATTTCTGCTGAGTGAATCCAGCTAGTGACTAGTATCATGAAAAAGACCACCGTACAGACTTCATGTGCCCTTGCAGCATGTAAAGTGTACGAAATACCCTAGTTCAAGCTTAGTTCAGATTTATGGTTATCTCCTCACCTCCACAGGAATTTGTCGTACTCAAGCTTTCTCCGCTTTTTGATGTTTTCTAGCTCTTCAGTTGTGAATGCAGACTGCAGCTCCTCAGCACCAACACGAGGAAACAGCAGGTTACCAAAAGGCACGTTAAATTGCCGGTCATCTCCCTTACAAACGCATCTGTTTATGTACAGTAAAATGAAATATTTTAAATGCTGGTAGAAGGAAACAAATGTGTCAGCACCATAAAAGAGAATTTACTACATAAATTAAAACATTGGCTGTAGTTTTCTGGTGGTTTTTATATGTAATTACATTGAAATAGAGTTAACTGACAAATCCAATTGACCAGTTGTTAATAATTAAGCAAGTTACATAAAAACAGGTAACCTAGGTTCTGTTAATCTTCTTCCCCTTTCGGCTGCTCCAGTTAGGGGTCGCCACAGCGGATCATTCTTCTCCACACTACCCTGTCCGCTACATCTGCCTCTTTCACCGCAACTACCTGCATATCTTCATTCACCACATCCATAAACCTGCTCTTTGGTCTTCCTCTTTTCCTCCTGCCCGGGACCTCCATCCTCAACATTCTTCTACTAATATACGGCATGTCCCTCCTCTACACATGTCCAAACCATCTCAACCTAGCCTCTCTCATCTTGTCTCAAAAACATCTTACATGCGCTGTCCATCTAATAAACTCATTTCTAATCCTGTCCATCCTTGTCACCCCAATGAAAATCTCAGCATCCTCAACTCTGCCACCTCCAGCTACACCTCCTGTCTTTTTGACAACACCCCCGTCTCTAAACCGTACAACATTTCTGGTCTCACTACAGCCCTATAAACCTTCCCTTTCACTCTTGCCAAAACTTGTCCATCACAAATCACTCCTGCCACTCTTCTCCACCCGCTCCACCCTGCCTGAACTCTTTTCTTCACTTATCTACGCACTCTCAATTACTTCGCACTGTTGACCCCAGGTACTTAACCTCTTCCACCTTCACTACCACTTCTCCCTGCAACCTCATCACTCCATTGCATTCCCTCTCATTCACACAGACGTACTCAGTCTTACTTATGCTAACTTTCATTCCCCTTTTCTCCAGTGCATACCTCCAACCTTTTCAGATTCCTCTCAACCTACTCTCTATCCTCACCACAAATAACTATCATCTGCAAACATCATCGTCCATGGAGACTCCTGTCTGACCTCATCTGTCAACCTGTCCATCAGCACTGCAAAC
>JAOTRA010000014.1:1635922-1649303 GCA_026260255.1 Pseudolaguvia tuberculata | reverse complement strand
ACACACACACACACACACACACACACACACACACACACACACACACACACACACACACACACACACACACACCTTAGAATTACTAATCAACCTAATGCACGTGTTTTTGGACTGTGGGAGGAAACTTGAGTACCAGTTGGAAACCCCCGCAAACGCACACAGAAATATCCCTGACCCAAAAGTCAAATTTGGGACCTTCTTGTTGTGAGGCGACCATGCTAACCACTACGCCACCGCGCTACCCAACACAAAACATGTCTATTTGAATTTTTATAAGCAGTTCTTTTATTATCATCAAGTAATTTTTTTTTGAATATTTGTGTGTAATATGAATTAAAATTAAACCAATAGTCAAATACATATCCTATCATACAGCATACTTTACAACACAGAGCTATGTAAGGGTTTAGATCTAAAAAAGGTTTGACAAAATGAATCAGGAGGCACAGGGGCAACAAGAAAAAGGATAATTAACAATAGAACATAACTAAATGTCAATGTTATGTAAAGGCTGATGCATCTTTTACAGCATTATGTAGACCAGGTAGAATGACATCAACACACAACATGTAGCAATAAGCTCTTTAGAAATGCAGCCCACTATCAGAACACATTACTCATTTATACTTTCTTTAACATTGAATAGCTCTAAGTTGAATATGATCACAGGTCAGTGTTCCCACCTGAAAAGGCAGCTTTTTAACATTGTATATCTACACGACATTATCTGCCAAAATAAACAGTTTTTAAACTTAACACAGAGTGAGAGGCAGGGGTACATTATTGACAGGTTACCAGACCTTTGCAGAGCCATGCAAAGACAAACAACAACAGACACACACTCACCAATCAACCAATTGTACATGTATTTGACAGTGGGAAGAAACCGGGCTACCCAGAGAAACCCATGCAATCATAGGAAGAACATGCAAACTCTGTACAGAAAGTACAGAATGTCCCCCTTGCCCGGGGACATTCTTTGCCACTGTGCCGCCTGTATTTTATTTTATTCCTACCTCAATAATGAAAGTACTTACAATATGAAATAAAGAAATAATTCATTCATTCATCTTCTTACCCGCTTATTCCCGAATCCGGGGTCACGGGGGTCTGCTGTGCCTATCACAGCACACATAGGGCGAGAGGCCGGGGTACACCCTGGATGGGTCGCCAGTCCATTTCAGGGCAACACATAGACAAACAACCATTCACACACACATTCACTCCTATGGACAATTAATAATCCCCAATCCACCTAATCTGCATGTTTTTGGACTGTGGGAGGAAACCGGAGCACCTGGAGGAAACCTACACCAGCGCGGGGAGAACATGCAAACTCCGTACAGAAAGATCCCAGCCCGGGATTCGAACTCAGGACCTTCTTGTTGTGAGGCGACAGTGCTATCCACTACGCCACCGCGCCGCCAATAAAGAAATAAATGATTAAAAAATAAATGACTCATTGTAAATATAATGAGGTGATATAAGGTTAATGTACATCACAAGACAGAGATAGACTTGAATAGTGTTTTCATGTTTACTCTTACTTGAGTAGTTTTGCCATAAGTACTTGTACTTTTATTTGACTTGAGTAAAGATTTTAGATATTCTACCCACCTCTCTATAGTACAATTCATCTGTCTTTGTTTTGTCCTTCAGTAAACTTTGATAATAAATAATAATGGTTTATTGTCCCTTTATGGTTTATTGTCCCTTTATTAAAGAGGGATCTGTTACTGTGTTTTTTTTAATACGTTGTGGTCATCAGTTTCATATGTGGTTCCTCTCCAAACTGTCCTTACGAATGTGGAATCACAATTGTCTAGAATGTTTTTGTAAGTTGAATCATTAAATTATTATTATGACCCTGGGCACAAAACCTCTGTGCTCATTATCACATGGTGTGTTTTCATTAGATAGTACTCAAAAACTTGTTCTGCACAAAGTTCTATACTTAACATCACTAAACACCTCAAGGATGAACTGGCACACCATCTACTCTCCAGACCTCCTTACCTGAAGTTAATATCTGATCTCACTAATATTGTGTAAACTGAATGGACAAACAGCAAAATGGAGAGTAAATCTGGAACAACACATAAATTGGATGGTACATAGCTGATGACGAGTCATACTTCAAGTTCCCTGGATTATGAACATATAGTATGCAGGCATAGGATCACACTTCCCATTGTCACAACTGACTATAGGTTTCCTGTTGTGTCATCTTTTGTTAATATTGGCGCTGGTGTGGTTTAAAAGCTCAGCAATGTGTCACTGTTTCCCAATGCTTTGTTAAGAAAAGTATTAAACAACAACAAAAAATAGCTGCATCCATCCTGTCCATTAATGGACGGTCAGAAGGAAGGGCTGATCAAAATGTGAATAGCAACAAATGGACTACATTAAGTGAATATTTCAAAATTGCCATTACATGGATATTGTCCAAATATATAAATATTATATAAAAAGTGTTTATTTTGCACCTAATCTCCATCAGATCCATAATACTGTGGCCAACTCTCCAGAACAAAATGCTCTTAAAGCTATTAGCAGTGACGGTGGATTGTAATTGCAGTCCGAGAGTGTGTCAAAGTGCTTCTACACACTCAATCTGACTGTCCATGTCCTAGCTATTATTTTATACCTCATATAATCAAGATCAAATGAAAAAAGACACAATATTTAAGTAAACGTCTTCAGATTTAGCAAGGTCTTACTATTACAGTTTAGTATGTGACCAGCACAACAGCGACATCTTGTGTCATATACATTGATGTCATTATTATCGGTTAAGTTCAATGTGTTTGCCCGCCCCCTGGCGTATAAGCTGGAGGAAAAAGTCAGTTACACTCTGCCAGTCTTTTAAAAGCAGTTGAAGGTTCAAGAGCGAAGTAGTAGTAGACTACAAATTGGAAGTTCAGGGTTTGATTCCTAGGAGGCTACGGTGTAGTGATTAGCACGGTCGCCTCACAACAAGATGATCCCGGGCTTGATTCCCGGTCGGGGGTGTTTGTATGTTCTGTTGCAAGTACCTCTGTTGCAAGTTTTCTCCCACAATCCAAAAAAACGTGCACATTAGGTCGATTGATTCATTCTAAATTGCCCATATGTTTCTGAATGGTTGTTTGTCTATGTGTGTCCCTGCGATTGGGACCCGTCCACGGTGGACCCTTGCCTCTTGCCCTATGTGAGCTGGTAGAGGCTCCAGCAGAACCCCTGTGACGGATTTGATTCCCAGCACCACCAAGCTACCCCAATATGTTGTATAAAATAAATAATTGTAAGCCACTCTGCAAACAGGCAAAAATAAGGTAAATGAAAGGTTAGGGACCTGTCTCAAGGGTCCAACATAGTGGATTTGAACTCATAACCTTTTGATAATTACCCTAATATCTTAATCACTAAGTTACAACCATCCCCAAATAAATGTTCTAAGATGACTAAAAGATTATTGAATCCAAGATGACAGCCAATAAAAAGTGCATGTCTTATCAGTCAAATAATAAATCATAATAAAAAAACAAACTCGTTTAAATTCATTTTAATAGTCTTTATTGATTTATAGACATTTTTGTCCCTGTAGTAACTCCAGGTCTTCTTTTAATATCAATAATATTTCCCATAAAGTTCTGTGATTCGTTTAAATTACATCTATAGTATTTTACTCACATAGGCTATGTACTTATTGTTGATCTCCTTATTGCAATAAACAAGAGTAGCCGGTATGGGTTGAATATTGCTACATTTCACCATACATACTCTTTTTTTTGTCCTTTCTGACAAATTCAAAAATAACTTTATTGGCAAGACAAGGTTTAACCAAAAGCTTCTCAGGGTTTCCCTTTTCTGTGCTCCTGGAGAGGCTTAGGGTGGAATAAGGCTACGGCTAAAACACACTTCATCACTAACATTACACCTGCCCTGAAAAATTGGATGAAACTACCGAATGACAAACATTTATGTACACTGGACAATGTTCCTTCTGAGGATGATGATGATGGTATGAACATATTCTTCATAGAATTCACAGATGGATCTTAGTGTGTCCCTAACATGCTCATGTTGTATGCTGGGAAATGAATCCTCTGTGAGTGATGCTTACTGCAGAGTACCACAGCTAGCTGCGCTCAATTGGTTTCAGTCTGACATACACAGAAATGCTAAAAAATACACAATGACAAGAACTAGAGCACCGTTGCTAGCGCCTCACTTATCAATGAACAAAAAAATTCTAATAGAGGTCACTTTTAATAAAGCACACTGGTGGATGCTAACACGTGCTAAGATGTGTTAACATGTCAGAAATGGCAATACTCTATCATGAGAATGATGTACTGGTGAGCACACACAAAACACATTAATGACATTTTTAAACTCAGCGATGTATGCTATGCAAACGGTATGGCAAGCTATTTTTACTCTGATTTTCTGTTTAAGGCCCTATTTTTTTTAAAAAGTGTGTGCGACAGTCCATCCCAGCCATTCCTGCTTTACTGAGAAGGAAAACATCGCCATGGACATATACAGATTCCTATCAGTAGGCACACACAAATTAGTACACAGAACCCTGTACATTTGGTTTATGTTCATCAAGAGCAAATCTCATAATTTGATTGCTTATTGCATCGCTAATATCCAAACAGTAAGAGATACCTCATCACTTTTCAATGTGTCCATCAGTATTCTATGGAAATCCCTCTCAATGTTAAGATTGGTCTTGCTTATTAAATTTAAAAAAAAATCAGCAACAATGAATTTTATCTCATAACTCAACTTAGAAAAATATTCAGAGTTATTTTCCCCTCACGACAGTCCTCACTAGTCCATCACTATTGACGTAATCAACAAAACAGTGTTTTATGAAAATGAAAAAAAAAAAAAAATCTAATAATAATAATAACAAACCATAACAACAAAACAATAGTCCATAATAAAAGAATAGAAATGATAAGCATTGCATGGCTTTAAATTCAAGACAGGAAGTTCAGACCAGATAACGGGAGAACAGTCTCATTCCCTTGCCATGTCACTGTGTTTCTTCCTGTTTAGTTATTATTATTTCCATTTCTTTTTTTGCTTCTCCTTAAAGCATTGTCCTTCCATCCAGACCTCATTGGGACAGGTAACAGAGTACAGGGTTGATTTCAGCTGGGATGTTTGTAGAAAGAAACAGCCGAGTTTGTATTGCTGGACTTTCTGTTTCGGTTGCATAAGTTAGAGAGAGAGAGAAAGAGAGAGAGAGAGAGAGAGAGAGAGAGAGAGAGAGAGAGAGAGAGAGAGAGAGAGAGAGAGAGAGACAAAAGACTGTGGAAAAATGTAGAGGGATATAGAGAGGATGGGTACAGAAACTGTATAAGTTCACACCATTGTTTACGTACAGGGGTGCCCAAACATTTTTCAAATAGAATAAAAAAGGAAAAATATTATGCAGCCCCAACCTCATTACCTGCTCAGCCTGTTTTTGGAAATCATTTTTTCCAAGCTCACCCACATTTCAATACACTAGGTGCAGTAATACCTCAATAGAAACTAAGTGAATTTGATTGTGCCCTATGATTGTGCAACAAAAATGGTTGTCTCAAATCAATTAAATTGGAACTATGCTGATTAATTAAGGGGTAAGTCATAATGCAACCAAAGGATAAGATTTCACGTACATGTATAACATGTGTACAACATTTATTTATGCTGTCAAGTTAATAATGCGTAAAGGTAGCACAATAGTGACACTCAGTGGCCAAATCAAGTATGTCACCTTTAAAAGTTTAGCGTTAAGCAGATAGATTTATGCATCATTAGGTTCTACAGTAAGGAAGCAGTTTGGACACCCCTGTTACTGTTGTCTTGCTCTGTTAGAACCCTACCATCCATCTACTATTAAGTCATAATATCTGCCCTCCCATCTTCTCTATAATACATGTATATTGTTTATTTTTGTTTTATGTGATGCCATCTTAAGTGGTTTGGAATTTGCTATGTTACACAAGAACAACTAAATGTCTACTGGTTGAAAGTTGGTAAATCTTTCATTAGGGAAGTGTTTAGATGGTAACTGCAGTAACCATTTAGAGTTGTAAGTGTGGTTTCCCCACATTGTAATAAAACTGGGCTGCATTCTAGTCACACACAGGCACGGCATACGTCTGGTCGTATTTTCATCTTGTTGACTGCCATAGTTCTTCCAAGGGACAGATCTAAGTACATAATGCAGAGCAGCATCTCCACACTAAAACGATGGGTTAGAGGGCAGAACTTTGTAGGAGGTAATTTGTTAAGAAGATATCACTTGAAGCAGCTACTCTACTGACAAGTCAAGATTTAGTTATTTTTTTCTAAAGGTGCATAGGGCTCAGGACACGCTGAACACAAGGAAGAGAAACTACTCGCACTGTGGAATCCGGTATAGGAAAACAGATAGAAGAAGTAGTCTTTATGAATGTGTGCATTTTTTGGGAGTTACAGTATGTCACAATTTACACTAGTCACCAGCATCAGGTTCCAAATTTGACTGCTTCTGTCTCACAGTGTGTGTATGTGTGTGTGTGTGTGTGTGTGTGTGTGTGTGTGTGTGTGGGAAGGGGGGGGGAGTTACTGAGCTAAATTAATTTCTAGATACTGCCTTTCTATTCATAGCTTATAACATATTTGCTTATTCCAAAAAAGAGGTGCAAATGGCTAGTAAAAGAAGAAATATATCTCTTTTTTCATTATTGTCCCCAATTTCCTTTCACTCCTATGTTATAATTAAGTAGTTGGTAGAGAAGTTATTTTTAGTCGTTGGTGTTTATCTTCCTACTCGATTACTTCACAGTGTGCTTTTGGAGTTGCTGCTCCCGGCTGGCTTTAGTGGTCAAGGTTGTGTCAGTAGGGGGAGAAAAGAATGGGCCCGTGTGAGGTGCGAATTGGCCCTGGGGCCGGTCTCAGGATAGCATGACCAAGGGCCGGGGCCTGTAAGAGATGATGATGATGATGGTGTGGGGCAGGAGCTGCGGCACGGAGAGCTAATGGATTGGACGAAGCAGCAGCTGCCATCGCTGCGGCTACAGCTAGAGGACTGGGCAGGAGGCCAGCACCCAGTGCTTTGGTGAGATCCTGAGGAAAGGACAGAGAAGGACGATGATGTTAAACAGCTAAATCTGACCTGCCATTAGAAAGATTTGAGTTTGTTATTGGGCCAAAGCAGTGATAAATTTATAAAAAAAAACATACAGTTTTTACTAATTATAATGAACATGTAAGGCTGAAAGATAATGAATGATCATAAATTTTTTTTTAAATGATGTATTTTTGAGCAACAGCTCATGTGAGTGCAACAGCCAGCACATGTGAGTGACCCATGTTCAATTCTGGGTCCCTGCTTCATCTCTGCCCTATCCTATCAATAGAGGCAAAATGCTAGAAAATATCTAAATATATAATATATATATATATATATATATAATATATTTTCCTAAATTAGTGTTGAAACCAGAAGGTGAATAGGAGCTCACCGTAAGGTCTGCACCCCTGTGCTTTTTGTGTCGGCTCAGGAGTGGGTTGGGCTTTCCCGCTACTCCATCCCGGTGCCTTCGACTCGATATGTGCTGGGATTCAAAGACATACAGCTGTCAGTAAAGTACCTCTAATATAAACAACAATTATTTGGCAATTCAATCATTTTTAAGTGTGTGAGGGTGACAAAAATGTTACATATAAACGATCGATATTTCAACAGATATGGATTCTCTGTGTTAGTAATTATAAATAAAATGGATGTACACCTCTTTCCTTTATTGGGCTTTTTCTCTTACCTGTTTGAGTTGCAATTCTGAATTGACCCGCACATTGCAGATCTCACAGTGGAAGGTGCGTTCCTGAGTGTTGGGGTCTGTAGTCCCGCTCTCTCCACTAGTCCCCAGACGAGGATATGCCTTAATGGGACCCAGTCCACTCCGGGCCTCCAGAATGGTTTTGTGTTTGGTGCCTGAATATAGATAAGTATGACACAGATAACATTTAATGCATCTTTATCTTTAATGCATGTTAACTACAGTGTGAAATATATATATAAAATATAATATAATGTAATTTCAAGCTAAACTTTTAATAATCCGTTTCTTTACCCCAAACTCATGGACTTTAAAGGAATAAAGGTTATTTGCACTTTTTTCTGACAACTTTAAAACACTATAACGGACTTGGCCGCTAGGCGGCTCAAAAGTCAAGCATCATCTGTCGTGCTTCACTGATTGAACTTTAAAAAAGATTAAAGGTGCAACTAACTTCATTCATTCATTCATTCATTCATCTTCTTACCCACTCATTCCCTAATTCGGGGTCACATAGGGCGAGAGGCAAGGGTACAGGGGTACACCCTGGACAGGTTGTCAGTCTATCACAGGGCACACATAGACAAACCACTCACCCACACATTCACTCCTATGAGCAATTTAGAATCACCAGTCAACCTAATGTACATGGGGTTTTTTTTGGACTGTGGGAGAAAACCGGAGTACTCAGAGGAAACCTACACAAGTATGGGGAGAACATGAAAACTGCAAAGAAAACCCCCCGGGAATCGAACTCAGGACCTTCTTGTTGTGAGGCTTATGTAGTTAAAATTACATGGGCTGAACTGATGGGCATGGGCAGTACTGATTTTGATGACTCTGGACAGATTAGATTAAAATGTCCGTACATAGTAACTGAAATCTGATTGGCCAATAAAAAAAACACCCTTATACATGTACTAAAAGTAATGAAGCCGAGAGAAAAACTACAAAACTAGGAGCATAAACTGTTAAAAAAAAATTTAAATTTAATGGAAGAAATATAAAAATTAGGTTGTAAATGTTGTTAAGCTTTAGCACTTGTTGGCCCTAAATGCACACCACTAGCTACTCTAATAGTTGAGTTATTTCATAAAGATATACAAACTACATAAGCTATATCTTACTAGCAAGGCACCATCATCCAATCACATCATATTCCTACCTGTCCAAAAGAAATACTGTAATGATGATGTCTGTAATGATGACTCTTTGACTTGACTCCAGCTTGGTATGTGAACACACTGATGTCACGATTGCCAGATAAGTTGTTTATTACATAAACTTGAAAAAGCACCAATCGCATTCTATTTCTCGTGCCGTCTGCTACCTTTGGATTATGTTCCATTATTAACCTATACAAAGTACATTTTGGTCAGGTGTGTCAATAAAGTTTCATAAAGTTTGTATGTTTTGATTGGGCAACGGTTTTTTAATCCTACACCTTCAAAGACTTTGGATTTTCCAAATTCTATCTTTATACACATGTGTTTACTAAAACATAACATTTGTTTCTATTTAAATGTCTAAGGCATCTGAGAACAAACTATGAACTATAATAATATCAACAATGAACAATACACACATTCAGACGGAAAACCAGCAACAATACATCATCACATAAAAACCATCCCATCCCATTAAGAACGAGCAATAATATGATACATGTGTGTGAAAAGTTTAAGTTATAGTCAGAAAATATGTTGAAGGGTTAAGTGGTTGTGTATCAGAGCTCTCTGGTCAAACATGGAAAAAATATGGTCAGCAAACAAAGTACATCAGTAGAGCTGTAATCATGTAGACATTGAAAGTTTACAGCTTCTTAGACTTTTTTCTTTCCCTTTGCTGTAAAACATGTGCTTTTATTTTAGGGCCATATTTAAGATTTACTTGATGGAATAGTTGAGTAACATCCAGATTGCAAGGCGTCTCTTAAGCCTTGATTACTGCTTTTTGTTCCTGCTAGTACATATCATTCCAATCGATCTGCTGTCCAAGCATACATTACTTTCCTAGAAACCGTGTTTGTAAAGGTAAATCAAGGCCAATTTATAGATTTAAACTTGGGTGATGTAAATTAACCAGAAATTATAATAATGTTTATTTTACCAGCTTGGCTATACTTTTTCTCTAATCAGCCTATCCAAAGAGTCATGCAGTTTCAATGAACTGTAAACGGCTGCCTTGTGCCAAATGAACAGATGAAGTCATGAGTGCACAAACAGATGTAGCCAGACTGTAGCTGAACTATATAAAAAAAAAGAACTATTTGTTGCTGTCTTGACGTATGGCTTGCAAAGAAATCATATATCAGGACTCCTCTCTGTCCTGTAAGAATGAATAGTCAATGGCCAACAAAAAAAGACTCCACCTAAAATAGCTCTATACTATACTTTACTAACTGCCTTTATAGCGAGCTTTAAATTAATGCGGTTCTTTGTTTTTGACCTATTGAACTAGGATGTAGGCACTCGTGTCTGTCGTAGACATAAAAGAACTCATAGTGAAAATTTCAACGTCTCACCAGTAAACCATTGTACATGAATCTAAAAACCCTTTTTTATAGCATCTTCTGACCCGCTTATTCCCGAATCCGGGGTCACGGGGGTCTGCTGGTGCCTATCCCAGCACACATAAGGTGAGAGGGGGATGTACACCCTGGACAAGTCGCCAATCCATCTCAGGGCAACACATAGACAAACAACCATTCACACACACATTCACTCCTATGTACAATTTACAATCACCAATCCACCTCATTTGCATGTTTTTGGACTGTCGGAGGAAACCGGAGCACCCGGAGGAAACCCACGCAAGCGCAGGGAGAACATGCAAACTCCGCACAGAAAGATCCCGGCCCGGGATTTGAGCCCAGGACCTTCTTGTTGTGAGGCGACTGTGCTATCCACTACGCCACCTATAGTGCAAATTGAACAATGTAATTTTTTAATTAGGATTTTAGAAGGACAGGTATGCAGATTCCTGGCAAGCTTGTGGGAACAATTGTGACAGCTAAGAAGAAATACTGGTTTAAAATGTATTACTTTTTTTAGTAGAAGCTTGTGTCTGGTTGTATCTATGTAAATGGTTACCTTTGTTGTGAGCCTCGAGCTGAGAGAGAGAGTTGACGGCCACTTTGCACAGCGAGCAGTACAGCAGTTTCTTAGCTTTGTCCTCCTCTGTCTCTCCATTGCCAGGAGTAGCCACAGTTGTTCCTAGTGCTCCAGCTGGCTCCGGGTTTGAAGATGCAAAACCAGGAGAGGAACTGCTTGCAGGCTGAGTGAGAGAGGTGGCAGGGCTTGACATGAGAGCAGCCGGAGAAGGGCCAGGGGATTCCGGGGTAGGGGGAGCTGACACAGACACAGGCCCCGGTGCTACCAAAGGTTTGCTTAGCTGTAACACAGACTGTGTCTCTTCTATAATAGAAAATTAAAACAATACAACATACCATTACAAACACTGTACACAGACATTTGTTCTTAAAATGACAGACAAGAATGTAGGGGTTCTAGGTTTGCACCACATGATTTTTTTCTTAATCCTCAGTGTCAAATAAGTTTGTGGTGAATTTATTGGCAAGTTATTTGCAGTACAAAGATTATTGGGCATAAAAATTGTTTGTATAAATACAAGACCATAAATGTAAGTGATGGCTAAAGCTATGCAGAACTGTAAAGTTCTGTAGGACGCAATAAAACCAATTAAACAGAGATTAAAATAAAGAAATGGACCAAGTTCATAAAGCTTCAGGATAATGTGACCTCATCCTGAAGGTCTAATTAAAAGGAGTCTGGAAGCAGAATAAGTCATTTGCCTTCAGACTGAAATAAATATTCATGCAAATATCGACTAATACTATCGAAAACAGCTATTTTAATCTATTTTATTTTTTTCATTTTGTAAAAAAACTTGTTGTACAGTGTAAGACTGAGCATGTGACCAATAAAATGTGAATCTGAATTACATCATCAACCTTAAAAAACATGAAAAACCACAAATGTTCTATTACATTGTTTTTAAATGAGATTCTGAAAAATAAAAGACTAGCCAACACACACACGCACTCACACATATGCAGAGTTCTATGAGTAATGCAGTTGGAATCCACTCCAATTTAGGAGGAGTTCAATGAAGGAGGAAACCCTGAATATTTGGCTAGAAATACATAGAAACATACAAGTCATCAACAAGTGAAGAGTTTTTCCAATACAGATAAACTATTCAACACGTTGGAGATCAAAAAAGGGTGAAAGAGTGGGGGAGGATGAGAGGGAGAGAGAAAGAAAAAGCAGTCAGAAGAGAGAAAAGAAATTTGACAAAATCAATCCCAAATTATATTTCTAAAGTTTTTTGTGGAGAAAAACAAAAATAATCTGAAATCACAAAAAAGTAAATATAGGTTTTAAAGCAAACCAAAGTCAAGTAGTTATAAATACCAGATTAAGACTCAGACTCCTTTATCTGATGTTCTCACAAAGGCTCTGACTTGCCCAAATGTGAGTTTTTATATGGTGGAAACATTCAGGTTGAATGCGGAAATCTCTCACAAAGTCTTTTTTATTGTCACATTCAAGTCCAAGCTGACAGGTGGAAGAGCGATGTCATTTTTTTTTCTTTGGCTGCTCCCATTAGGGGTCGCCACAGCAGACCTTCCAAATGCAACCCTCCCATTTATGGACCTATGCACTGGCTATGCACTGGCTTGTGCAACCCTAATGGCTGGATTTTTTATGGACAATGTACACTCCCCAATCCACCTAATGTACATGTTTTTGTACTGTAGGAGGAAACCGGAGTACCCAGAGGAAACCCATGCAAGCGCAGGGAGAACATTCAAACTCAGCACAGAAAGATCCTCGATCCGGGACCTTCTTGTTGTGAGGTGACCGTGCTAACCAGAGCGATGTCATAATGGAAATAAATAGGATTTTTTTTGTCTACTTTGTGGGGAAGTGGTAGTGCAGTTAAGTGGTTAAGTTAGACTGTTAATTGAAAGATTAGCATTCAAGTTCTTGTTGCATTGGGCAAGACCCGTAATTCCCAATTGTTTAGTATAAACGATATTAATGTAAGTTTCTCTGGATAAGGGCATCTGCCAAATGTCTTAAATGTAAGTAAGTGGATGATTCACTCTCTCCAGTGTTTACATATCAGATTGTAATTAGATAATTATTGAAAAATTCTTCAAAACAAAAACGCTGTTCTATCAAATCTGTCTTCCAAGACACACTAAACAATTTCATAGGAATATCCGAAATACATTTAAAAGTAATTGACCACATGAAACCTTTAACATGTTCTTAGCAGTATATTGTCTTTTCAGGTTTTACAGCTGCAGTGCAGTTATAGACTGTAGTACAGGGGTCGGGAACCTTTTTGACTCCATGAAAGCGAAATATTTGGAAAAATTTTTCAGTGAGAGCCATATTTTTAGACTGATTCAAAAGGGGGCATTTACCTGTTTACCCAGCAACAGCCAACGTAGGCTATTACCATCCAATTAAAATAATGGACAATTGCTCCTGCAGCCAACTGCAGCCCTGAACAGGACATGAGCAGTGGAAAATCCA
>JAOTRA010000014.1:1600331-1610516 GCA_026260255.1 Pseudolaguvia tuberculata | reverse complement strand
CAAACATGTCCGTGCATGAATGACAGCTAGCGCAGTGTGGGGGCGGGGCTTCGTCAGCCTGTCGTCATATGAGGGGCTCCGTTCATATCCTTACAACAGGTTACATTTTCTGACAAAAGTTATTGATGTAAGTCACGTTTTCTCTTTCTTTACCATTTAGGTAACATTTTCAATATTGTAGGTTAATGAGGCTTTAACATCTGTTCCAGCGAGACAATGTTCCTGTTATGATTGGAGTGGAAGAACTTGAGCATCCTTCAAAGGGTTCTGATTCTGCCTCAACCTACAATTGTTTTTGGATGAACTGAACCGTCAGCTGCACCCCAACCTCCATACCCAACATCAGTGGCTGAGATGAATAATCTTTTTAGCATTAAATAAATTCAATCCTCACAGTCACATTGCACAATCTAGAGAGAGAAGCATTTCAGAATTTTTTGGGGAGGTAGGTTTCATTTTAAATATTTTCAGATATCACAAGTACATGTGGACAAGACAGTCAACAAAAGCACTAAAACTGTGAAATCCTAGTTCTAAGTGACATGTGAACATTTTTATGGTTGTTTTATTTATTCAACTGCAACATCAGTAAAGTTCTACCATTCATTAATTAATTCATCTTCTTACCCGCTTTTTCTCTAATTCAGGGTCACAAGGGTCTGCTGGTGCCTATCCCAGCGCACATAAGGCGAGAGGGAGGGGTAGACCCTGGGCGGGTCGCCAGTCCATCTCAGGGCAACACACAGATAAACAACCACACACACACATTCACTCCTATGGACAATTTTGAATCACCTAATCTGCATGTAATTTTGGACTGTGGGAGAAAACCGGAGTACCCGGAGGAAACCCACACAAGCACAGGGAGAACATGCAAAGATTCCCCAGCCTGGAAATCATCCTGGGACCTTCTTGTTGTGAGGCGACTGTGCTATCCACTACGCCACAGTGCCGCCCTAGTTCTACCATTATGTACACTAATGAGCTTTAGAAGGTGAAGTTGCAAAGGTTGCTTTCACAAAAGATCTCTGGTTTAATTACCAGAGGGGGATGAAGTAGCCAAAATCTGTACTTCACTAAAAGTACAAGTCAATATTTACTCAAGAATGTAAAACTATTCAATTAATTAGTTACAAACCTATTTAACTGTTTGGTGATATTTTCATATCCTGACCTCCAAAGTCTCTCTGTTCTGCTTATATACAACAGATTAAAGTAAAGTAAAGCCTCAATCTCTGTCCTGTGATGAACATTAACATAACATTCACTCATCAAATCTCAAACACATTTAGATATTTTTTCTAACAGTTAAACTATATCTTTATTTTCTACCATTTAAGATCAATCCATTTATAATGCAGGATATGCATTATTTTGGTAGGAATATAAGGAATATAATAAAATACAATTGAATTTGTATGGATGTTCCATAATTCAGTTCATATAGTATGTGTTAAATAAATTCTAAAAATGTGCAGGACATTTAGAATGACATTTTGTTTGACAGTTCTATGAAGTCAGTTTATTTTATTCAAAGATTACATTATAAAACTATTCTTTTTGACTTCTGTAATGAAAACACAGACTGAGCTTGAGGTCACTGGTGATCTGCCTCTGCCTCTAATAACACACACCTCTTCCACTACTTCTGCTAGCACTATGATGATGATGCAATTTCCTCTTTACACACCTTATTTTACTGATTGGATAGCCTCTGGGATATTATACCTCTCAAAGCCATCCTTTTTAAAGATAATCATGTTTCAGACCTGATGTCAGTTAACTTAATTAGCTGCTAAATGTTCTCCCAGCAGAATCCTTCCAAAATGCATTGATTTTTAAGGCATTTGTTTCCCCATGCTTTCCCCATTCCCAATGTTTCTGAGAATCAAATTTAAATGAACTCATTTACTGGATAAAACTGTAAAGTTCATTCATTCATTCATGTTCTTACCCGCTTATCCCAGCACACATAGTGCGAGAGGCAGGGTTAAACCCTGGACAGATCACCAGTCCATCACAGGGCACACATAGACAAACAAGCACTCACACACACATTCACTCCTATGGGTAATTTAGAATCACCAATCAACCCACGGCCCCAGAAATATGCCCGGCCCCAGACTCGAACCCAGGACTTTCTTGTTGTGAGGCGACTGTGCTAACCACTACGCCACCGCGCCACCCACAAACTGTAAGATTTTAAACATGTTATGTATGTTGTATTGTAGGGGCGGCGTGGTGGTGTAGTGGTAAGTATGGTTGCCTCACAACAATAAGGTCCCGGGTTCGATTCCCAGGCCAGGGATCTTTCTGTGTAGAGTTTGCATGTTCTCCCCATGCTTTCGTGGATTTCAGGTACTCCAGTTTCCTCCCACAGTTCAAAAACATGCAGATTAGGTTGATTGGTGAGTCTAAATTGACCCCACGCCAGATCTCCCTATCCAACTTTAGCTGATCTCATTAATATTATTGTTGCTTAATGAACACAAATCCCAACAGTAATGTAACACAATCTAGTCGGTGGTCTTTAAAGAATTGTGGTGGTTTTATAACAATAAGTTTGATACTAAATCTGGAAAAGAAACACAAAATAAATACACTTATAGATGTGAAAATCAGATGTCTCAATAGTTTTATCCATATAATTAAACTCTAATTTTATTACTTGTACGTGACCTTTAAAATAAGTCGTTTAAAGTAACCAGAATTGTTTTTGCAAATTTGAGTAGAATGTCTGATTTATACATGTGATGTACATTTCACAACTGCATGTCAGGTGTCTGCTTCATCTCTCACACGTAAAGAAGTCGGTCAACATTCTGTGCAATGAAAAGGCCTAGTGTATCTACACAGTGCTCCAGCGTATATATCACTGGATGATGAGGATTACTATGTGTTCTGGCATGGACATGGTGAATTTGGAGTGTGAACTCAAAGGACAGAGGTGGGGCAGGGTCCCGCCTTTATTTTTTACAATCGTCACTAAGATTAAAGCACTTGTAATCAATGTTTCAAGTATAACAAATGTACCCATGTCTCATTCTGTCTCATTACAGCTCAGTTACATGTTTGTGAGTATTTTGTGTTTCATTCTTAAAGGACAAAAAAAATAAATATTAGGACACCCAACCATCAAATCCATACATGTTTGAAAGCAATCTTTTTCAAAGATACTCTTCTTATTTGACTCCTATTATAACCTCCACACATTTTATTGGTAGATTGTGGACTTCATCTGTGAGGAATTATTCATTCAATGGCAAAATTACTAATGAAATCAGACATTAAACTAATGTTGATTGAGAAAAGAGGTTTTTCAATTCATCCCAAATGTGTTCAGTGTTAAGGGTTGAGGTAAAACATTCTAAAAGGAAATCTTAGAGGATTTATGATAAAATCATTTCTATACCTCAATCTCACTCTCTGTATTCATCCTTTAATTTATGTTTTCCAGTCTTGCACATTGCGCCTGTCTTTATTTTCTTTTTTCTTTACTTTAATACTACATTACATTTACTTTACTTTACATCACTTTACATTACTGTACATTATTCTCTGGAGAGCCTCTGTCACCAAAACACATTCCTTGTATGTGCAAACACACCTGGCAATAAATATTATCTTATCTTATCTTATCTTATCTTATCTTATCTTGTCGTATCTTATCTTATCTTATCAACAAGTGTGTGATTCAGGCGTTGTGGCTACAGTTTACAATGTAATACTTATTGGTATTCTAGTTACCACAAATAAATGTATATCTTATGAATAAATACTTACTATTGCTTTTTTAAATGTAGCCAACTAACAGATATTTTAGACACTATTTGTATTTGACACAATATTTATATAAAATATAATATGTTTTAAAAATAAATTGTATTGTCTTCATTTTGCCCTTGAAAAGCACAGCGTCAGCATATCAGGCACATAAGGATCAGTTTGCATGATCACACTAAAATTAGAATATTGATCAGGAAAGAATAGATATGTACATTTTCTATGGAACAATAAAAAAATGAATGCAGAGAAAGTCACTTTGGATGTGTTTTGGGGAAATGTGTAATCTCAGAGTCTTTGTATGGTGGAGAATGTTGATGTTGACTGTCACTCTCTCTCACTCACGCACTGATTTCGCACCTTTCACAGAAAGACAGGGAAACTCTTCATACTTTTACGATTCTTAATGACATCATCGACACACACACACACACACACACACACACACACACACAAAACTATAGATGTAAAGGTAGATTAAAATTATGTTATGAGTTTGATATGACTGTGATTTTATTACTAATGTTATTGTTATATTTTGAAACATGAGCCATAGTTGTCTTTGAATACCAAACAATGTAATTACAGTATTGGACTAATGATTGGATGATCGGGGTTCAATTCAATGCATTAAAGTTCTTGATGCTGGGCTGCTGAGCAAGGCCCTTAAATACTCAATTGTATAAAGGAGATAACTGTCTCTCTAGTTAAGAGAGTCTGACAAATGCAGTAACTGTAAATTCATCCACTTTTGGATTAGTCCATTTTCATTACTCCATATTAAACAATTACATAAAAGTGAATGTATTTATATTATTAAAAACTTAAAACTTTGAATTTGACTTAAGGACAAAAAGGAAGGGTAAAAAAAAAATTCTAGACATATAAAGGAAGTTTATTTTAGCCATATAAAAAATTAGCAAAATATTTTTCTCTCTCGCCCTCGTTAGGGGTTGCCACAGCCGATCACCCCTGTAATCCGCACATTCGATTGGAGGGTTTTTTTACGGTGGATGCCCTTCCTAATGCAACCTTCCCATTTACCCAGGCTTGGGGACGGCACTAAGGCTGCACTGGCTTGTGCAACCCTAATGGCTGGGATTTTATGGGCAGTTTATACTCACCATGTTTTTGGACTGTGGGAGGAAACCGGAGTACCCAGAGGAAATCCGTGCAAGCGCAGGGAGAACAGAAAAATCCCTGACCCGTGAATTGAACCCGGGTCCTTCTTGTTGTGAGGCGACTGTGCTATACACTACGACACCAAACATAAATTATATAATTAAAGGTCAACTAACTGATTTAAATCCAGTTATGCCTTTGGCCAGTCAGTGATCCCTTGAAAACACACACCCCCTACATACACAGTTTTAAGACCACAGGTCTCATCGTCATGTTATACTGTAAATACAGGTCACTAATGACCTCTTGGATAAAACTTGGTGTGCTACTAGCCAGATGAACAGCTGTGTGTAAGGTTCACTTGACCGCAGATGTAAAGTTATAAAAGGAAGCAAATCTTTTCAAAAAAGCTTTTGTGTGACAGGTCAGAGGTGGATTTATTCAGACCACAGGACACTGAGTACTGTAAACTCATTATATCGATATATCTATCTGTCATGTTACCTCCTATCTGTTTAAGCCGTACATGATGTGTAGCATACATCTTCACATCAACACTTCTAAAAATAATTCTCTTTCAGAGAAGACTGCATAACTATACATAAGAAGAGTATAAGAAGACTTTATCACTAAACAGATGTGTTTTAATAGTAAATCTATAGTGACAATGATTCCAAGCTTAAATCTTCTTAATTGCTTTTAAATTTAATTTGCATAATTTTCGTTTCTTTTTGATACCAGTCAACCTTATACATTTATAGGTTTATTGATTTCACACAGCTTTATCCTTTATGAGAATAAATGTATGCTCTTACCTGAGTTCCACATTAAACTCAGCTCTTTGCCTCCTTCTTTTCCTCTTTATCACATCTGCGGCAGTATTTTTTTTTACATGGAAGTCCTTATTGTCATGAACAAACCTGATTTTCAAAACTATTTAGCTGCACAATTGCAACCGTACAACTACAACCGTAATACAGAACAGGTTACCTCCAAGTGATAGCCGGGCTCTGTCTTACACACAGCAGGTTATGTTTGTAAAGACACAGGCCATGTGATGAGAGGAAAAAAAGACCAAGCAAACACATCGCCCCCTTGCGTCCCTCCCTTTTGTCCCTCCTCTTGATCTCACCACACTGAGAATACAGAACAGAAGTGCAAGTGATTCCAGAAGCTCATCACAGCAGAACCTTAATAAGTGAGGACAACTGTTGGTGCTGAGAAGAGAGGGGGAAGAAATGGATAAGAAGCAAGTGATAGGGTGAGACGCAAGGCAGAGTGCAAGAGGCTTTAGATGTCAATAATATGAGAGATATACACTTGCTGTACATGTGGCATGAGGCAGAGCGACATCACTTCAGCAGAGGAGGCAAAGCAACGCTGTTGTATCTACACAGATTGTAACCTTTCTTTTAAAACAATATGTTTATTTATAAACTGTTTATTACACACTACTAGGAAGATATCATGGCACCCTTGGGAAGAAATTATTAAGCTATAAAACAGATAATACACTTTTAAAGGCATACCACAATATCTGAGGTACATTATATGGCCAAAAGTGTTTGGTCACCTTACCAGCACACCTAAATAATTCATCCCCAACAGTTACCCCAAAATCGGTGCAGTGGCATAGTGAATAGCACAGTCACCTCACAACAAGAAGCTCCCTCGTTCGATTCTGCATGGGCTTTCTCCGGGTACTCCGGTTTCTTCCCACAGTCCAAAAACATGCAGATTAGGTGGTTTGGTAATTCTAAATTGTCCATAGGAGTAAATGTGTTTGTGAATGGTTGTTTGTCTATGTGTTGCCCTGCTATGGACTGGCAACCTGTCCAGGGTGTACCCCCGCCTCTCTACCTATGTGTGCTGGGATAGGCGCCAGCGGACCCCCGTGACCCAGAATTAAGGAATAGGCTGGCAAGAAGATGAATGAATGAGTTACCCCAAAATTAGAAGCACACAGTTGACTAGAATGTCTTTGTTAGCCCAAACCTGGTAGTGTTTGGAAGAACTCTTATGTTCTTAACTGGAACACTGACTGAAAGCCAGGGTACTGGTTTACACTTAGTGCCAATCTGTCATATCCAATTTGCAAACCAGCATGTTTTTGGACTGTGCAAGGAAACCGGAGAAGATAAGAAATCTACACAAGAACATAGGGAGAACATGTGAAATGCCACACAGACCGTAACCTGAGCTCAATATTGAACCCAGCACCCTGGAGCGGCAGTGTAGCTATGTGAACTGCTGCATGATTGTGTCGTCCATTTCTGCATGGATAACTGCATGGGGTAGTTTAAAGCTTAATATCTTGCAGTAAAAACATATTTGGAGGCTGATGTTAAAACCTGACACTGCTATATCTCAATAAAGATCTTATTTAAGGGCCCAACTAATCTTGTCAGTGCTGAAGAACTTCAGTTGGTCTAATATGCTGCTTAATGTTTCTTAATACATTCTTTAGTATTAGTCCTTTACAAAAAACATACAAACAAGCCAAACCATTAAACATAATGCAGTGTTGCATGTTGTGAATATACAAAAATACCAATAGATAATGCAATATGTTTTTTATGATTGTGTATGGATGTATTATAACAGTATATAGCTGTTTTATAGAACTATATATTCATTAAGTGATTGTCCCATTAGTATGTAAAAACACATGTAGAATTTATTGCTTAGAAATTTCCATTGTTAAATCACCATTTTAACGACATATACTGTACTTATGTATAAACACTATAAATAGGGATCATGGATCAATAATTCACTTAATGTCAGGCTTAGTGCAAAAATTAAATAATGTCAAGGACATAAAAGGTGCAATCTTAATTAATTTTAAAGTGTTTGTACTGTACCTTTTATAGCTCAATGTAGAATTTATGTAGTCCTTGACATTATTTAATTTTTAAGGAAAGGTTGGGAGACAATTTAGGACAAGAACTTGCCACAAAATCAGTGACTTATTGATGCTTCCTTCACATTGATAGGGTTTGTAATGTGTACAAGGTGTTAAAATTGACCGAAAATTGCTCAAGGAAAATCACGTGTGCTGGGAAAACAAACCCTGAGCTCTGTACTATCTTTTAACAAATAGAAATCTCTGACGTTTCCACCTGCTGTTGCAAGCCACCAGGAATAATCATGACATCTACAGTAGCACAGCCAATGGTCACATCCACCCACTCAACATCTAAGACACATCAACAAGGATTTGACAAGGTCCAAAATGAATGTGCCAAATGTCACACCTAATACGACACGCTGGACAAAATACAGAGTGACATAAACCATGCACAGCAACCCTGGGCAGGTGCCCACGCTAATCAGCAGGCATAAAAAAAGAAAAAAACATGCCACCGACATTCTGTGAGTGAAGATCTTTATTCGAATAATTTTACAAATGCTTAAAATAAAAATGTCTTAGAACCATTCATTAACTTGGTATCCCAGACACTATGCATGACTTTCCTGGAGAAGGGCACTAGGCTGTATTTTGGGCGAGTAAGCACATTTCAGGAGCCGGGTGCAGAGAGGGATAGAGTTACAGGAACTTCTGTAAGTCTGCAAGTCAAAAACAGAGAACAAATATCAACAGCAGAAATCTTCTGACCAATCCCAGACATATTATTATACACAATAAAAACGTCAATATATTTTCTACACTGACAGCAATTGGGTTCAGTACAGCATAACAATTAAGAATAATTGTTTTATTAAGTACTTATTTACAATAAATTACAATAAAATTGTTAAGATCGTGTTTTAATAATTATGATTATGCATTGATTTCTGACAAGCATTATTAATATAATGTATAACTCGGTTGCACAGTGATTTTGCTGGGAGATCCGTCTAGTATTTTTATTACGTTAAATACGACGTATTTATTGCTCCTCATAAAACAAACGGCAACCACAAACACAACTCGGTGTCCGTCCTTGTTTCATAGTCGGAAAATATGCCAAGTTGTAACTTCAACTTCTGCTCGTAATATTTAAATTTACGAGGACCACGTGCCGAACGCAAAGAAACGTAATAGTCTTCTGTTGCTCAGAATGCCGTTTGTCCTGCAGAGGGCGACATTTGGCTTTATACAAACAAACCAGTTCATTCATCTTCATTAATTCATTCATTCAACTTCTTACCCGCTTATTCCCTAATGCGGATTCACACTGGAGCCAATCTCTGCGCACATAGGGCGAGGAGCAGGGAAATACCCTGGACATGTCGCCAGTCCATCACAGGGCCACACATGCCACTCACATGTACATTCAAAACAAAGGAAACCCAAGCAAGTGCAGGGAGAACATGCAAACTCCGCACAGATACATCCCGGGATCCGCACAGATACATCCGGGAATCGAACCAGTGACCTTCTTGTTGTGAGGCGATCGTGCTAAACACTACGCAAGTTACATAATACATTTCAACAAATAATTTCCTTACTGGGGCGGCGCGGTGGCGTAGTGGATAGCACAGTCGCCTCACAACAAGAAGGTCTTGGGTTCGAATCCTTGATCTTTCTGTGAGGATTGCATGTTCAGGTTTCCTATGGGTGCTTCCTCCCACAGTCCAAAAACATGTAGATTAGGTGGATTAGGTGGATTGGTGATTGGAAATTTTGTGTGTGTGTGTGTGTGTGTGTGTGTGTGTGTGTGTGTGTGAATGGTTGTTTGTCTATGTGTTGCTCTGAGATGGACTGGCAACCCGTACAGGGTGTACCCTCTGCCTCCAACAGCAGACCCCCAAATTTGGGAATAAGTGGGTAAGAAGATGAATGAATGAGTAATAATCTAGCACACCCCGTGACCTCAAATTATAGAATAAGCAGGTTAGATAATGAAGAATGATAATAATAATTAATTCATTCGTTCATCTTCTAATAAGGCTTTTTTCACTAATTCGCTATGACACCCAGGATAGGTGGCCAGTCCATCGCAGGACCATACATAGACAACCACACACTCACGGAGACATGGTTCATTGATGTGTATCCTCTGTACTGTATTTCACTCGTTTTTACGCTGCACCAATGAATTAATTCAATCATTTGTCTTCTTGCCTCCTTGTTTAACAGGATTTTGGAAGGTGAGAGGATGCCTGAGGAATAATGAAGGAGTAGTTCTGGTACCAATTTTTAAGAATAAGGGATATGTGCAAGCGTGCAGTAACTACAGGGGAATAAAGCTGATGGGTCACACCATGAAGTTATGGAAAAGAGTAGTGGAAGCCAGGCTGAGGGAAGAGGTGGCCATCTGTGAGCAACAGTAT
>JAOTRA010000014.1:1459095-1490287 GCA_026260255.1 Pseudolaguvia tuberculata | reverse complement strand
ATTTGATTTGGCGCAGTTTTACGCTGGATGCCCTTCCTAATGCAACCCTCCCCATTTATCCGGGCTTGGGACCGGCAATGCACTGGCTTGTGCAACCCTAATGACTGGGTTATTTCTGCCTCTCGCCCCATGTGTGCTGGGATGGGCGCAGCGAACCCCCGTGACCCCGGATTCGGGAATAAGCGGGTAAGATGAATGAATGAATAAATGAATGAATGAATAGACTTTACTTTATCCTCAGGTACAGATTATAAATGAAAGGATTTATAATGAAAGTTCAGACATATATGAAATCAATAGAGTAACGTAAATTCACTTTTTAATGGACTGTTTACAAATTGGTTACTGGCTATGTTTTATATCTCAGAGCAAAAAATAAAAATAAAGGAGTGGCTGCATTTCACTAGCTTGTGTATCAGAGCTTGCTTGCTCGTCTCTGTGGAAAAGTAGTAGAGCAACAGAGTAAATATGGCAGAGGGTCTGGCTGCCTCAGTTCATATTTTTTTCAGTGCTGTTTTATTTCAAATCAGTGAGACTATGGGAGTAAGGAAATATAATGACCAAAAGGTGCAGCTAACTTTAGGCCCTGGGAAAAAATGAGGTTGGAGGTTGTGAGTTATTTAATGAATTATCTTCAACGATCACATCGCAACCTTGTATTTGAACAGGAAATACACAAAAGCAACCATTTTCACTGGGAAAAATGAGTGAAGTGATCAGTCAGACAGTGTCTGCATCTGTTTTTCTCCTAAAATCTGTGAGCGAGAGATGACATCACAGGCTGTTTAACAAACATTCCTTAACATCAGGTAAAAGGGAGAGCTCTGCAGCTTGGAGGTCAAACACAATTATCTCACACACACACACACACACACACACACATTCCGACAGGCTACCCACAGTACTTCAATGGTATACCGCAAGCCAATGATCACAAGTGCTGTCCACAGCACTCGCATCGTGGACTCATTGATTTTCAATAAGACATAGTTGTGGTACAGGTTTGTGGTACACCATGCACACTCATCATCCAGTCCTACAAATGTCTAATTAAAACAATAACACCCCCCCCCCACACACACACACACACACACACACACACACACACACAGAGTGAAAGACTAGAAATGCCTGGCTTGTTAAGGATGTTTTGTCAGCCAAGAAATGGTTAAAGATTACAAAACCTTGTGTTTTGATTAGCTTTTCTGCTCAGCGTGATTGTAAAGCTATTTGAGTTACAATACAATTAGCTTCCAGTCAGTATAACCAGTCTAACTATCCAATTTCAGTTAATCACAACTAGGTGCAAAACAAGATTATATGAGGGACCTTTTCATAGATTATTTTTTAATATATAAGTTTATTCATCCACTCCCCTTCTTACACGCTTATTCCCTAATTCGGGGTCATGGGGGTCTGCTAGAACCTATTCCAGCACACATAGGGCGAGAGGCAAGGGTACACCCTTGACAGTTTGCAAGTTCATCGCAGACACACATAGACAAACAACCTTTCACACACACATTCACTCCTATGGACAATTTACAATCACCAATCCACCTCATCTGCATGTTTTTGGAGGGTGAGAGGAAACCCGGAGGAAACCCACAAAAGCATGAAGACAACACTAAGGAGTTTTTCCTTGCCACCGTCACCCTCGGCTTGCTCATCACAGACAAACTCATCATTCATCTATTTATCATTGATTCTGTAAAGCTGCTTTGGGGCAATAACTGTTGTAAAAAGCGCTATACAAATAAAATTGAATTGAATTAAATTGAACATGCAAACTCCGCACAGAGATCCCCGGCCTGGGAATCATTCTTGTTGTGAGTCGACCGTGCTAACCACTATGCCACTGCGCCGCCCATTAATGAATATTTTAACGTTAAATATTTTGGTATGTAAAATAAATCACTAAAATTAATGCTAAATTTTTGTTAAGACTGAATCTACAATTAATCCACATCCAACTTTACATGAATTACAGATTCAAATATAAAAACAGACTGAACTGAAAGTCAATGATCAGTCAAAAGAAGTCAATGATCAGTCAGTCTGCTATTTTTATGAAATCTAAACTTAAAAGACATGATAAGAATACAAGAACAAAAATTTGCCATATTCTAATCTACACATACCATAAATAACATGTTTACCAATAATGTTACACTGATGGATTCACAATGGTTTCCTCTTCAGACCAAAAACAGCAATAAACAGGATTATCTCGTACAAAGCGGGGATTACACTGAAAGGACAGAAAGAGATAAACATGTGACCAGATAAAGGATGAAACTAAATAGAAACAAACATATATTAGAAATACATCACTAGGTTTTTTTCCCCTAAAATAAACAAACAAACCTTCCAAATGTATTTAGGAAAGACTAGATGGAACCATTTTACTTTTGAATGGGAAAATAAGAATCTTATGGGATTCATCTGCTAATATTACAGATACTAATATCTGGTAAGACCAGACATTTTTCATCGACAGATTGCTGGTGTGTGCCATCTTGTGTTTGTTTCCAGAATTGCATACAGGAATTTTATTTTATATTCTTTTAGCAAGTAATGACCACAGTAAGATTTTTCTGTATGTCCTTTGTTACCTGTTTGTTTTAGCAAAAACATTCAAATGACATTACAGTTCATTCATCCATTAATTTATTTTCTTAAACGCTTATTCCCTAATTCGGGGTCACAGGGGTTTGCCAGAGTCTATACCAGCGCACATAGGGCGAGAGGCAGTGGTACACCCTGGACAGGTCATCAGTCCATCACAGGGCATACACAGACAAACAAACACACACAGACATATGAGTAATTTAGACTAACCAATCAACCTGTTTTTTGACTGTGGGAGGAAACCGGAGTACCCAGAGGATAACAATGGCTTTCTTCTTGCCACTCTTCCACAAGGGACAGCTTTGTGGAGTTCATGGCTTATAGTTGTTCTTTTGACACATTCTCCCACCTGATCTGTGGATTTTTGCAGCTCTTCCAGATTGATTATGGGCCTCTTGGCTGTTTTTCTGGCTTTGGTGCATAGTACACCATTTGCAGCACTGAACACAGTTTATGACATCGTTCAACCTTACCTGCAGAAGCCAAAGATCCACCAGTAGATGGAGCAAGTCCACTGCTCAAAGAGAAAGAGAAGCAGCGCAACAGAGCCGCTTGCATGACATGCTGTAGCTAAAGATACAGTCAGGAAAGTTCCATCACATTCATTCTGTAATTAATAGTCAAACTTGATCGAGAGGTAAAAAGAAAACAAGAAAAGACAAGAATTCAATAAAATAGCTACTTTAGGTTTTCTGCTATCTGAAGACCAGACATTAAGCTGTTCAAAACAGCTACAGGATGTTTATTTCACCAACCAGGGGCTAGGACAGAAAACGTTTTGGTGCCTTGTACACCAAGATATGGTGGGACAGATGGAGTGTAGTGCGGTGCTCCACTATAGTAATTACTATTAATTTATCAAAATGGACAGTTACAGTTAAGCATTTGGCAGACGCTCTTGTAAAGAGCGACGTGCAAACAGTGCAGCAGACGTCAGCAGATAGTTATAACCTAGAACATTTCACTACTGATGGATACAGTTGTAGAGAAAGAGGGGTTTTGTGTGTATATGTGTGTGTGTAGGGCGCGCAGCAGTGGTGTGGTGTTTGAGAATTTGGGTAGACACATTTTCAACCTCTTTAGACCAGTCTGATGTGTGACAGACATCGTCATGCTATGCTGTGATGTGAATAAAATTATGAAAACCACCCAGCTTCATTTGGGATCTAGATTATGTAAAAGTTTAGTTTCACCAAAGATTAAGTTTAGATCCATTAAATAAAATGTGAGGATAAATGGTGTACCAATCCCTTATTTACAAAGATGATCACTAAAGACCTAGAGATCAATAGAGATGCCATAGAAGTTCTTTCTGATCCAATATGTGGCAAGTGGTAGCACAGCAGTTCTGGGTTTGATTCCCAGCACCACCAAGTTATCAGTGCTGGGCCCCTGAGCAAGGCCCCAAGTCCCTCTGGATAAGAGCTTTTGCCAAATGCCGTTAATGTAATTCATATTTGTGACCAATAGAAAATGCACACAGCTTGAATAAGTGATCCAAGACTAGGAGGCTAGACAGAACTGTTATGAATTGGGGATAAGAATTTGATGGCATTGTTTAGGTCTATATGTAAAAGCTTTATCTATAGGGTGAACTGTTCCAGATTCCAGAATAACTAGATAGCTACTGTAAAATGTCCAGTTTTGTGTAAAATATGCTTCAGACAGCAGAGCTCTGTGACTACAACCAATGCAATGCAAAGGAACAAACTAATACAATGCATTTTGGGTTTTTCTGTGCATCGATTCTTTGCAATAGTAAAAGTTCAGCTACTGTAGTTTTTGATTTATTAATGATTGATATTATATAAAGGTCTTCAAGGATACATAAAAGCCCTTGATTGTTGTTGAACATGGAGGCTCCAGAGAAAAACCCTGCCAGTTCTATTGCAAACAGACCCAAGGACACAGATAGGGCCACCACCAGTCTGCACAAAATAGCAAATTAAATAAAAACATAATTATTACAATAATAACACAAGTAATTTATTGACTATTGATTAACTTAATCTGTCATCATTGTGCTGTCTGCTGCTCTACCAGTAGATTTAATATTAGCGTAATACTTTGACACACTTCTTTTTGTATTACTAATGGGTGTGTAAATGTAACTTAACTAAATTAAAATTATTGTGAATCTGTTCAACACTATTACACAGTAAAAGAGGTGTCCAGGTAGATCAATAGAGAGACAGAGCAAAAGACAGACACATCAATTGATAGACAGCTAGATGGATGGATAGATAGGTAGACAGTATTAACATCACCCCTTTCCAGGGTGCTGTATGACCCTGTGCTCTGAACCCAGCAGTGAAAATTTGAATATGTAAATTTTACTATGCTGCGATGTTCTTAACAATCAAAAACAACGCTATACTATCATTTGGTGGACCGCTAATAAATAAAATCTCCTTAATCCTTGGATTTTCTGTTGTTTTATGAGACGTGTGTCATTTCAGGAGCAATGTCTATTATCAATCCACAGCCCAGCATCAGGAACAAAATATCAGATTAAAAAGGAAGAAGTCTGGATCTTTGCAGATCACCAGCTCTATCTATTGATCCATAGCTCTATGGTCTGTCGGTCATGTTTTATTTGTTTCTCTGGGATATCCTCACAGGAAAGTCTCTTACCTGGTGTCCTCTATATTATATTCTTCGACTGTATAAGTCAGTGGTAGACAGGCATTCACATTGTTCTCCTGTAGCAGTCACAAAGTCAGTTTATCAACTCAAAGTCAATAGGATACATTTTATATACAAAAGGTGTTTATTATTTACATGCTTCAAAACTCAATAGGAACTAATACCAAAATGAACTGTCTCAACCAACAAATGCTGATATATGGACAACAGTTTTGCAATAAAAGTAAAGACTCACCCTTGACCAGAAAATGGTGATGACTATGACCAAGTGGGAAATAAGGGTGAGGAAACGGGCCGGAACAAGGCTGCTTACCACCCACATTTGGACTAGAATAAAATAATACAAATAAAACAGATATTCCTGTCGTCCTGTAGAAAACGTATATTTAAAACGTTTAGTTATTATTCAGTACAATACAAAAAGTTATAATACATGAAAACAAATGAACAGATTTAACAAACGGCTAGTAATTATTAGCGTACAGTACCTGTATGTATGTGTTCCAGACCTAATGAGTTCAAGGAAATTAAATGTAAGGCAAAAACTTATTATTGTTATTTGGTATATTGATACGTATCTTCGGATACAATCTCAAAAACGAACCGGAAGTTCAGGCATGGAAGGGCGGAAGTTTTCATCGTTGCTAGAGACAACTCAAATCCAACGCCTCCGCCGAGGCAGCATGAGGCGCTCCTGCAACATGGCGCATGTTTATGGATAGCCGAAAGAATCATAATTCACATAAACAAATATAAAACCGCGATTAAAAAAGTCATTTGGAACGTTTTACACATCAAAAGAATTTAGAGTAGTCTTTAATCGTAATGTAGAGCATCTAGTTTTAATTCAATATTACATTTCGAATGTGGTTAAGAAAAACAGTGTTTCTTTTGGCCATCCATAATTGTTGATTAAATGATGTGTAGCAACCAGCCAGTGATTCATTCATTCGTTCCTTCATTTTCTAACCCGTTTACTCCCTAATTCGGGGTCACGGGGGTCTGCTGGTGCCTATGTCAACTCACATATGTCCATCACAGAACCAACAAGACAAACAACCATTCACACACAATCACTCCGACCTAATGTACATGTTTTCGATTGCGGGAGAAAACCTGAGTACACGGAGAAACCCACGCAACCGCGACCGGTAATCGAACCTGGGACCTTCTTGTTGTGAGGCAACGGTGCTAACCCCAGCCAGTGATTTTCAGATTAATACGGCTGTATATAGGTGAAGCCTGTTCAGATTGTTTACTGATCCACTAGAACTGTGATCCTAAAATGCATGAATGATTAATTCTTTATGAAAAAGCAGAGCTGGTACACTTGCTTACAGTTGACTCTGGACAACAGATTTTTGATTACTAATATTAGGGACTAATTAATTCCATCCTGTTCTTCCCTTGAGGATGGACAAAGTCTCTCTGATCTATAATTAATGCGTTGTATTGTATAAAAGAAAGTTAAGGTGTCTGAATTTTATAATTAAAAACTATATGTCGGTTGTATTACTGATCTTGTAACATTCGATGTATGTCTTTTTGGGATGGTATGCACCAACCTGACTGGGAATGGATGGAGAGTCGGGCCTTTTACTCAAACACTTTAAAATCCTTTTTTTATTCCCTTTCTATACTTCCGATCTATTTAAATTCAAATGCAGGAACCCTGTGGTCTCACACTCATTAAAAAATTGATCTCAGATTAGAAGACACTTGAAATGGAACTGCTGTTCAATACAGGCATCATTGATTAATAATCAAACCCATAAGCTGCTTTCAGAAAGCACATTTCAATTATGGGACTCCAAGGGTGTTCACTCACTTGCAAAACTGTTTACCAACAAGAAATGTTTTCTACATTTGACTATTTGAAACTTAAATTTGATATAGATTTTTTTTTTTAATATTTACAAATATGTGACCTTGTGAAGACTGTTTTCCTTCTTTTCCCAGTCAACCACAGTAAAATGCTATGGATACAATTTTTCTTTAAGAGCCAACTAAAAAGTGGCCTATCCAAAATTTACCACATTTGGATCATTTGAGGGAAGCGTGAAATAATGACCTATCTATAAACATTACAGTAAATCGGTAGGAAGATGCTTAGGGTCGGGTTCACTCCTCCTCAGATTGTAGTAGACATGGTCTTATTCAGTTTAAAATTCTACATCGACTACATCTCGATAAGTTATTCATCAAAAAGTTATTCAAGATATACCCAGTAGTGGATCCCTCTTGTGAGCATTGTGGATTTGCCCCTGCATCTTTAGGAAGTGCCCGAACATCACCCTCTACTGGACAGAGATATTTAAAACTCTGTCACAAGTGCTTGGGATACAGCTTCCTATGGATCCTGTGTTGGCACTGTTTGGGGTACCTGATGATAGATTATGTCGAACTTTTAAAAAAAAAAGTAATGTTTTATGTTATGTTACATTAATGGCCAGGCGTTTAATTCTATTAAATTGGAAGAGTAAATATCCACCAACTCACATACAGGTTTTAAGGGACACAATGCAACATCTAAACCTAGAGAAAATCAAGTTCTCATTGAGACAGAAAGAAGTTCTTTTTAATATTATTTGGCTGCTTTTTATTAAATATTTCAATACTAAAGCAAAGTAAGTGCAGGTTGTTGTTTTTGTTTTTTTGTTTTTTTCTTTTTTGTATTTTCTGTATGTATTCATGTCTTATTTATTAACACTTGTAAATTTTTGTATAACTAATGTTCACATATTGAGACAGTGTTGTATATTGTAAAACTAATAAAAAGAAATGGAAAAAAATGTCTGTGTGGGGTTGTTTGTCATTCATGCGTGGCCCTGCGATGGACTGGCAACCTGTCTAGTGTGTACCCCTGCCTCACGTTTTATATGCTCTTGGTTAGGCTCCAGCAGACTCCCGTGACCCAGAATTAGGGAATAAGCTGGGTGGAAGATGAATTAATGAATGAATGAATATTAGCTTTTAAAATATTCTCATACTTATTTATACAATGAATTGATATGCATGTTTACATGTGCAATGGGGTTGTATATCTGCTTGTCATATTTATCTTGCACCTTTAGGTTTGGGGATCTAAATGTCCTGTGTCTGCCTTGTTTTTAGATGTTCTTCAGATGGATTGTGGGCTGATTACCAACTCCAAAATGTCTACAGTGTGTGATTGCTCCTTGACTCCTGAGATGGGCTTCAGGGTTTCTTTAACCCCATGTACGATACGTGGTGTAGAAAACGACTATTCATTATATATTTAATATCTCTAATCTGTTGCTGTTTATTCCATATCTGTTACATTGTAACTTGCATGTTTGTATCTGTGTTTATTTCGGTACATTTTTACATCTATATTACATAAATCTGACTCATTGCTACTTGCAAATTTTATCTGCTTACATACATTCAATCCAGTAAAGTTTTTTTCTTTACCATCTGCATTCATGTTTGGATTTGCTATGAAGAGATTCAAATTTATTGTACAACAACACAAAGACAGTAAAACTATTCTATACTATTCTTCATTCATTCATCTTCTATACGAGCTTATTCCCATCTCTGGGTAGGTCGCCAGTTTTATTCTATTTTATTCTATTCATACATCTTCTGTACTCGCTTAGTCCATAATTAGAGCTCATGTGGCCTATCCCAGCTCTCTGAAGGGTGAAAGGCATGGCATAAGCCATAAAAGAGAATTAAATAGAATAGAATGTGCACTCTATTTTCATTTATTCATCTTCTTATCCGCTTATTGCCTAATTCAGTGTGAAAGGATTTTGCTGGAGCCTATGCCAGCGCACATGGGGCGAGAGGCAGGGGTACACCATGGACAGATCGCCAGTCCATTTCAGGGCACACATAGACAAACAACCACTCACACACTCCTATGGGCAATTTAGAATCATCAATCAACCTAATGAACATGTTTTTGGACTGTGGGAGGAAACCAGAGTACCTGGAGCAAACCAACGCACCCGTGCTGACAACTACATCACCATGCCCCCCGTTTTATTTTGATTATTCCGCTTCTTACCCGCTTATTCCATAATTGCCAGTCACGGGAATCTGCTGGAGCCTATCCCAGCACACATAGAACGAGAGGCAGGGGTACACCCTGGCCATATCGCAAGGCAGTTTAGAATCACCAATCAACCTAATGTACATGTTTTTGGACTGTGGAAGGAAACAGGAGTAACGGAAAAAACATGGGCAATTTAATCCGGGACCTTCCCACTACGACACCGTCGGGTTCTATTTTACTCTATAGGATAAAAACGAACGCAAACGGGAACGCGACGTTTTACGTCAGGTTGCTATGGCAACGACGTACGTCTGTCTAATGGCGTGCACAATTAGGGGAATTTTCCAAATGTAATTTCGGCTTAATTATATCTTTTAAAGATGCGTACGCATTTTAGTGATAATTATAATTCAAAGACAATTTATTGTCAATAGTTTAGCTGTCAATAAATATTACAAATGGGCGTTTTTAGTTCGTTTCTTAAAAAAGCCCAATAATGCTGACCCACTGTGGACGTGTCCTGTTAACAAGACCTCAGACAGCACAGCTATTATAAAAACTACAATGAACGTTCTCTCTGAAAAGTAGAATCAATAAAATAAAACAAATATTATATTTGAATCATTAATAAACTGTGTTTGAGTAAAAATCCTGTTTGTTACGGCGCCACACAGCGCGGGGACGCCCTCACCACCAGCTTCAGCCTTCCCCGTCTGTGAGATATCGCGCAATTATCGCGAGATTTCCACCCTGTGCTTTGCTGCTGTAAAATGGTGAAGTTATGGTGAGAAGCGATGAGGTAAGTTGTCGAAATTCATGTATGTGTATAAACCCGAGACTCACGGCGTTTACTGTAAACGCTTCCGAGCTACATGGACGTGAATTCAGTGCTGTAATTATTACACCGTTTATTACGAAAAGGTTTTTGGCGGCACTGTAGGTCTGTACATTGTACTGTATAAACCGCCATTTTTAATATGAGGTTTGCCCGTGGAAAAAAAGCGAGCGCGACCAGGTCCGGCTGATGTGGTGTCGTGTATTCCCACAGCGCAGTCTATTTCTAGTGATCCGGGTGGGTTTGTTTTATTTTATACAACCGCACACTCCATTGCATCGTATTGTAGAAGATTTTGACATGTCATAGTTGGTGATTTTACTGTGATAACGGAGGAAATGTAGACAGATGTGAAATGAACATGTGCTCGGGCTCGCCATTAACTTTGACTGTAGAGTATTATAGTAATACAGTGTACACATGTAACTAGTTATTGGTACATATACACTCCCTTCGACATCCATCCCATAATTCATCCAGCCAATCAGATGATTGAGAGCTGGATCATACCATGCTAGTGTTTGAGCATTATGACGATGCATCATAGCGTTATTATAAACGCTAAAAGTTAGTGCTTATTTTGTATGTGCTCATTCTTACTAGCTTAATTCGTCTTACCCGCTTGTTCCCTAGTTCTGGGTCACAAGGGTCTGCTGGAACCTATCCCAGCACACATAGGGCGAGGGGCGGGGGTACACCCTGGACAAGTCGCCAGTCCATCTCAGGGCCACACATAGACAATCACTCACACATTAACTCCTATGGGCATTTTTTCTTTAGAATCACCAATCAACCTAATTGGGATGAAACCACACAGTCCAAAAACATGTACATGTGTGGGGAGAACATGCAAACGCCGCACAGAAAGATCCCTGGCCCGGTAATCGAACCCGGGACCTTCTTGTTGTGAGGCAACCTTGTTAACCACTACGCCACCACACCGCCCATTTCTAAATTTAATTAGTGAAAAATATTTGCCCCCTTTCCAGAACAAGTAGCAGCAAAACCCTTGTTGGCAATCACAGAGGTCAGCTGTATTTTGTAGTTGGACATTAGGTTAACATGCAGGGAGGAGGGTCCTGTTTTGTCCCGTTGCTCTTTGCAGATCTTCTTCAACACATTTCCTTTTCAAGGCTAGCAATTGACAACCCAAATTTGCCCTCCCTTCATAGTTTTTCAGTGGGATTAAAGGTCTGTAGACTAGGCCAACCATAATGTGCTGCTTTTTGAGTTGCTCATTTGTTACCTTTTGCTGTGTGTTTTGGCTCACTGTCATGCTAGAAACACAGTATCAATGCCTTGGCTGAGGGAAGGAGGTTTTTACCCATGATTTGTTGGTTCATATCTCCATAATAGCGGCGCGGTGGTCCTGTGTTTGTTTCCCGGACCAGGGATCTTTCTGTGCGGAGTTTGCATGTACATTAGGTTGATTGTTGATTCTAAATTGCCCATGGGAGAGAATTTGCGTCTGTGTGTGGTTGGTTGTCTATATGTGCCCTGTAATGGCCTGGGGACCTGTCCAGGTTGAACAGCAGACCAAGAATTAGTGAATAAGCGGGTAAGAAGATGAATGAATGAATATCTCTATTATCTATTTGATGTGGTGTGGTGCTGTCCCCTTATAAGAAAATTTCACCTCCATATTTAACTATGATCTTGGAGTTATAGACAGGATTCCTTCTCCAAACACAGTGAGTTGAATTGATACCAAGGGACTTGAGTTCTCTAAATCATTCATATGTTCACTGACAGACTTCTGACAGGCCTGTACATGAGCTTTTATCACTTGCTCAGACCTTTACCTAGTGGTGTGGCCATGTGGTTTTTGGCTGATTTATTACCAATCTTATGAAATTGAAACCCCATGTGGTGAGATCTTGCATGCAGCCTTAGACCAAGAGAGTTTGACAGTTATTTTGACCAAATATTCGCACCAACTGTTCACCAATCTGTTGGTTCTGTAGTTCACTCCTGCCTTATTTAGGTCTACCATCTTGCCTCTGACATACATGGACAGCTCTTTGGTGTTTAGTCTCTGATTGACTGCTTCTGTGGACAGGTGTTTTTGTTAATAAGCTGAGATTAGGAACACTTTATTTAAGAGAGTCCCTCTAAGAGCAGGCTCATAATCTCACCCTGTTACCTGTATAAAACACATGGGAGCCAGTAATAAAAATGAATAGTGTTTTAACACTTTTATAAACTCTCGCTGTTTTTACAGTTACAATTCTAGACTAATTTCTTTGTCATTGGCCAAACGTACATGACCAGGGGATCAAATAATCTTTCCTCTCACTTTAATGAACAACCTGTTCCAAGGAATGAGGTATAAATAAAGTACCAGTAATTCACAAAAATTGTTTTCTTTATAAAAGCGGATACATTCATAGTATTATGGATATAATATGATTTAGATGGCAGATTAGATGATGTCATGGCCTGTACTGAAACTAAAATAGGAGACAGGGACTGTTATGATGCCGTTAATTTGATGACTGGGGTTCAAAACACACCACTGCCCTTCCTTCTCCAGGGGTGTGAAGTCATAGGATAGGATAAGACACTATATGAAAATAAACAAATTTCGCTGTATATGCAACAAATGCACAAGACATTTACATTCAGAGGATCATATTTTTCAACTAATTAGTAAATTATTGTGTAATTGTTAAGTCCATAAATTGGGCGGCGCAATGGCGCATTGATTAGCACGACCGCCTCACAGTAGGAAGGTACCGTGTTCGATTTCCGGGCCGTGGATCTTGCTGTGTGGTGTTTGCATGTTTCTTCCAACAGTCCAAAAACATTTGCATTAGGTTTATTGGTAATTCTAAATTGCCCATTGGAGTGAATGTGTGTGTAAGGGGCTGTTTGTCGATATGTGCTCTGTGATGGACTGGTGGCCTGTCCAGCGTGATGAAGGAATGAATGAATGAAGTTCATAAATTTACATGACCTTTCTCAGAGTCTGCCTTTCTTATACTAACGTGTGTGTGTGTGTGTGTACGCGCACACGCAAGTCTGTATCTATACGGTGTACACATTAGGGCTGCACAACATATCACAATACAACATTAAGTGAAGATTATAGTTTGCGATTAATCCACAAATTACGACTGTACCGTGGTGTAGTCAAAGATTATTATGTATTATTAACATTAAAATGTATCATTAAAGCATTCAGGTGCACGAAACGTGTAGCTTTAATAAACATTAATTGCACTCTAACAAAATCATTCTAAAATATTAAATTATTTCTAATTAAAGCTATTTAATTCATCTGGTGACATTTTGTTATATTGAAATAAATATGTAGCCAAATAGGTGAGTGTGAGTGGTTGTTGTGTAGCCCTGAGATGGACTGGTGACCAATGAATGAATGCAATAAATATTGCAGAATACCAAAAATCTTACAATACCAGGTTTTTTTTCTGTCTTGAGAGGATTACTAGGACCATTAACTAATTTCCAATAAGTTTTTAAATACCGATTTTTACCTTTTTTAGGTGTGCGAGAGAGAGAGAGAGATTGGGAGAGAGATTGATTGATTGCGCGCGAGAGAGAGAGAGAGAGAGAGAGAGAGAGAGAGAGAGAGAGAGATTGATTGATTGCGCGCGCGCGAGAGAGAGAGAGAGAGAGAGAGAGAGATTGCTCGCTCGCTCGCTCGCTCGCTCACTCACTCACTCACTCACTCAGGCCTGTGTGCGGAATGATTCAGCGAGATATTCTGTGTTTCTCATTTGACTCCAACCAGCAGAGCGGCGTGAGCGCGCATGTCGGAAGCCGTGTGTACGAGCATCTTTCAGGCGAATTTTCTGCGAATAAACCGTGAGATTTCCTCCGACACATACATCGTATTCGCAGAGTTTAACCAACTAACGCATTGAAGACGATTCGACACTCAGTGCTGAGGGAGAACAAATGATCGCAGGCTTCAGTAGGCCACAGCGTAAACCGGCTGCTCGAGTTACACTGCCAGCGCGTGTTGGTGAGACACAAGCCGCTTTTGTCGTGACGGAGGTATCGGCGTTTTATCATTCATTTTCCCAAACGTAGTCAGGGTCCATTTAACCGTTACAAAAAGATTACACGTATGTAGATTTCCGTGGCAGGTTAAGCTATTTCTGTGCTTGTGTTGACAAACTAGAGATCAATTTTGGCTCGGTGGGTAGCATGCTAGGCTAACTGTTTTATCTGTTTGCTAACTAAAGGTTCTTGGTCATTTGTTGTTACGCATAAACTGTTTTTTAATTGTATTGTCCTGCGCTTTTATTCGTCTCAAGTTTTTGCCTGTGTTCATTTTTGTGTTCTCTCAATTTCGTTAGTTATTCGATTTAGCTAATTGTGGCTATTGCTAAGTGACATCGTATTCTGTAGCAACGCTTGCTAGTTATCGTTGTGGAAATTACTTGAGTGTACATGGCTGGACGCTGCTTTCTGGAATATTCTAGACCTACTGAAATTATTGAGTAGCTGTGAGACTTAATGCAGTTAGTTGAAATGCTATACAGCTTTAGCTAACTAAACTAGTAGCAATGCACGTCAGTGCATTTTTTTTGCTGTTGCATTGCAGTTAGGTTAGCTGCAGTGGAGTAAACCGCTAGCATAAGAACCATTGTGTTGCGGGAAAGTCTTAAAAGTCTTAAAAGAATATATGAGATTTCTGTCCAGTCGAGATATTTCTGTTCTGTAATTAAATACTTCGTTGTCTGTGTAAACGTTGCTGTAACTGATATATTTAGGTTTCCTGCCTTTCTTTGATAAATAAAGTGTGCTGTGACAGTTCATGGACGTACAGAAGTTCATAATTCATAGGTTATAAGTCAGTTTTCTTTATAGGTAGACAGATTAATGGATGTATATAATACTTAACAATAATGTCAGAGATCCACGTGACAGCTTATACTAAATTAGGAGTCAGGAACATTGTACATGACTACATTTCTTGTAATGTCCTAATAATAAATAATTATTAAATTGGTGATGATGGTTGTCTTTACATTGTTCGGATTGGCAGGTAGACCTGTAGTTTCAGAAAACACAAGATTGAAAATATAACTAAAACCTTATATTAAACTGTTGCATGGAGAAATAAAAAGAATGTACATTCATTCATTCATTCATTCATCTGCTGTGCCTATCTCAGCACACATAGGGCGAGAGGTGGGGGTACACCCTGGACGGGTCGCCAGTCCATCTCAGGGCAACACATAGACAAACTACCATTCACACGCATTCACTCCTATGGACAATTTACAATCACCAATTCACCTAATCTGCATGTTTTTTGGACTGTGGGAGGAAACTGGAGCACCCAGAGGAAACCCACGCAAGCGCGGGGAGAACACGCAAACTCCGCACAGAAAGATGCGAACCCGGGACCTTCTTGTTGTGAGGCGACTGCGCTTTCAACTACGCCACCGTGCCGCCCCTAAAAAGAATGTACAGATTCTTTAAATTAATTTGTTATTTATTTATTTTTTTTACAAAGTATTTTTACCATATTATGCAGTCAACTAATATTTGTAGAAGTCATGTAGGTAAAGTATTAGTAGTAGTAATGGTTAAGGTGTTTGACTGCTGATTGAATGCCAGAAATATCTATTGTATCTTTGGCAGAAAATGTCGTTTCAGCACCACAATTGCCACGTGAAATGTTAGGTGGGGACTGCATGCAGTTCAGAATACATGCGATTTGTGGATTAATTGTAAAGTTAAATAATAGTGATTGTTTATCATTTATACATTGTTTAAAGGTCTGTTATTGTATAAACATTTCCAACAAGGTTCAACCATTCGGGGCACAAGAAACAGTCACTTTTGTAGCTGTAAGGTAATTCTAGTTAATTCATACAGAGAAGAATATACAGTGGGATTTTACAGTGATTTTTATACAGATAATTGTAAAGCACTGATTATTTCACTTGCATCTTTGCTCTGTTGTGTTTATCTATTGATAAACTGTGTATTGTATTTTACCCATATTTACTCGCTTATAAAATCACCCTAGTAATTTAGAAATAATGAAATCTTTCATGTTTATTCTATAATTTTTTTCATATTACAGAAAAACAATTAGAATTTATTGCTGTTAAAGGGGGCAACTGACCATCATGTGTTGAAAGATATAATTTGCTGTAATGTCATCCGCTATGAAAACAGCTATCTGACAGATTTTTAAGTGCTGCTGTAAGGATTGTACCTTGGTACTCTAGGAACAGGTTTGGACCTCCTACTTCCAGTGAAGAGAATGGTACTGAACACGGTTGTTTAGGAACAGTTTGAAAAAGAACTGATTGAGTGCGGGGTTAGTTATCCTCAACTTTTTTTTCTATCTAAACTTAGTGCACATCATTTACAACTCCTAGCCGTTATTGAGTTATGATGTCATTTTGTATAGTGTAATTTTGTTAGGGTATGATATCTCTATATGTTGACATCATAGATTTCAGACTACAGTGCTCATGATGATGAACGTCAATGTTAATGTTCATTTGCTTTTACACACTGGGCAGGTTTCCGTCGTACTCTTGTGTCACACTTGCATCATGGATTTGTTGCAGCCCGTAGAGAGCATATTTTCAGACTTAGATCTGTGATGCTGTTGGTGTCTAAAAATAAAACTGCTTGCATTAGAAAGGAAAGTGTCAAAAGCTAAGTTTGTTCGTGTTTTGTTGTAGGTATTACATCTAAAAGATGCTGTTAAGTTGGATTTGCCAAAATTACCGTAAGTAACCCTGTTCATAAAAGTACTAGATTGCTAATGTTTTTTTTATTTTTTGTATGTTATGTATATAAGTATTGATAACCATGTTAATTCTATAATCTGCAGGAACAAAGTGTAGAAATTAGTAACCATGAAGGTCGACAGGAGCAAATTAAAGAAAACCCCCACTGAAGCGGTCAGTATGCTTTGATATTTGCATTCTTTTTTTAAAATCTCAGTGATGTTCATCGTAGGACTAGTGTATAGTCAGAAATAATGTGTTGTGATGAACTGCAGTGTTGTTTTGTTTTAAGAGCAACCTGCATTTATTTCAGCCGTATATTTATCAGAGCTGAAAGCATTTCCACAAAATAGGATAAACTTGTCAAAGACTCTAGAGTTGTTACATGACGTTTAAAAATGTGGCATATTGTTGTCTTGTCTAATATCTTTATTACTACGGCGTGTCTTTTCACTCTCTTTAGCCTGCAGACTGCAGAGCACTGATAGAGAAGCTGAAGGGATGCACCGACGAACAGCTGCTTGTGGAGTTGCAGCACATAAAAACATGGAACATCGGAAAGGTAAAATCCAAACCTAGCAATCATATTAGCAGAATCACTAGCATCAGTTTTATAGTTTTTATTTTTGCTCCTTGGTAGTGTGAGCTTTACCACTGGGTAGATCTTTTGGACCGTTTCGATGGGATCCTCTGTGATGCAGGCCAGACGGTGGAGAACATGTCCTGGATGTTGGTATGTGACCGGCCAGACAATGGGCAGCTCAAAGCTTTACTGCTGGCGGTGCTCAATTTTACAGCTCTGCTAATAGAATACAGCTTCTCCCGGCACCTCTACAGCTCCATAGAGGTACATCAGAATTTATCCATTCTGTATGAGTGCCAGCTGGTCTCTATTCTCTGCTGACCGTTACCTGTTTGTTCTGCTCTCAGCATTTGACCACGCTTCTAGCATCATGTGACATGCAGGTGGTGCTGTCTGTGCTCAACCTCTTGTATGTGTTCAGCAAGCGGTCCAACTATATCACCAGGTTAGGCTCTGACAAGAGGAGCCCTCTGCTCGCACGCCTGCAACACCTGGCTGAGGTAGGACAATCAAATGCTATATTTTCACATTGGTTAACTCACTAGTTTAGAACTGTTATAAATCCCATGTGTTCTACATGCTTAGGTTTTACATCACTGCTTCATAAGGTGCAGTTTCCTTCATCTGTTATTTTGTGTGCATTTCTTCACAGAGCTGGGGCGGGAAAGAGAATGGCTTTGGCCTAGCTGAGTGCTGTAGAGATCTGCCTATGACGGTAAGCTATGATTGGTGTAAGTGTGTAATCAAACATGTTTCAATTAACAATTTACAAAGGGGGAAGAGTTGTTGCGGCAGTATTTATAATCTGCGCTAGGTTTTACTGCGGTTTTAAAAACTTGACAAAGACATTTTGTTGCTTAGACCTTCCAAATGACCTCTTTCTCTGATGTTCTCCTATTCTTTTCACTCCTCTCTAAATTTTTCCTCCATTTAATAAACCTTTGCCTGCAGTGTTTAGCAATAACAGTAGAAGAAAATAATTCAAGAAAACACATTAATTGTTTTGATATTTGGTGATTTTTATTTCAACGCTTGTTTGCCTGTTTTCACACTTTTCCTCAATTTTCTGTGTAGAAATACCCGCCCAGTGCCACCACACTGCACTTTGAGTTCTACGCTGAGCCTAGCTCTGAAGTCAAAGTGGAGAAAAAGGTAGAGAATGAATTTCTTTTAATTGAAAGTTGTATTGATTATTACAATAAAATATAACTATTCTTTATTACTCTAACAGTCTAGCAGCAACACTCTACACTACATCCACATTGAACAGCTTGATAAGGTAAGTTCCTGTTAATAGCAGTAGCTTTGCTGGAAACCTTAATTGATTTATCTCTGCTTTAATTCCTATTTTTTTCTATGCCTAGATCTCAGAAAGTCCATCTGAAATCATGGAGTCCCTGACGGTCATGTACAACATCCCGAAAGACAAGCAGACCTTGTTGTTCACGCACATCCGCTTGGCACACGGCTTCTCCAACCACAAGAAGCGACTGCAGGCAGTGCAGGCCAGGCTGCATGCCATCTCTATACTAGGTGAGTTCCTTCTCAGGGCTGCATTTACTTTAATCAAAGAACGTTGGGTTCCCACAACATACATGTGCTGAGGTGGACATCTTTGTGCTGGTATTTCTGTAGTGTACTCCAACGCCCTCCAGGAATCAGCAAACAGTATCCTCTACAATGGACTGATCGAGGAGCTGGTGGATGTTCTTCAGATCACAGACAAACAGCTGGTGGTGAGAATTAAATCTGCATGTCATTCCATGAATCATGATACACCAGCTGTCACATTATTGCTGTTATCCCAAGAGTTGTCGTCAAATGCAGAGCAAACAATCGTCCTAACTACATAACCTGGGTTTAGGAATATAACACATTTTTAACGTTCCATGATTATGTATAAATAACATGAAAGTTATAAATAAGTTGTTAAACTCTGCATAATTATGTCAGTATTTAATTTATATATTATATAACATGGTTTCATTTTTCTTTTATGGCAAACAAACTATACATTAACCACCCCTCTAATTAAAAGCTTATTCTGCTTTGGTGACTTGAAAATCTGAGTCTTGAAATTTTTCTTACAGTGTGACATAGAGCTGTTGTTTGTCTGACAAAAAAAAAAGCAAAACACTGTGCCATACTGCTGTTAGGCACATTAATAATTTTACTTAAATGTCAAATAAAATTAAATTTTTTCTTATTGCACATTTTAATCCTTGTCAGGTGGCCAGGTTCCTTTTGTCATACGCCTCACAGCAGCAAAAGGCATTAAATAAACCTATGTGGGTGATTTCCTGCTCCTGGCATGTTGTACAAGCAGCATTGTGACAGTGGATGTTGGTGAATCCATTGTTGTAGTTTTACTGTTGAGGCTTTTTGTAGTCTACACAATTTTAGCTTTTTTTAAAATTGTGCTTTGTTTTAATTAAAAATTATAGTAGAGACTTGTTTTATGTGTAATTAGCGCACATGCTGTTTGGTAGTATTGTTGCTAGGGTAAAATGTTTTACGGACTCTTTCAGCTTGTGTGTTCGTTGTGTTGGTCAGTGTGTGGAACAAATGTTTGGGTTTTTTTTGTGTCCCACATGCTTTTTTTTTTTGTTGTGCTCATTATACGACTATATATTGTCCCTCTCTTGTTCTGCTTGTTTTTATCTTGAATTTTCTCACTTCCACATTAGTGTGTTAACCAGATGTTGTAGAAGAATCATCACAGATTGCAAACTTTTAGTGATTATAAAAGAGACCCCCCCCCATCTCTACAACGACTGTTTCAGACATTTTATCAATCACTGTAGGCTCTAGCTTTCAGTTTTAAATTGGGGGATCCATGCTGAAAAAAAGATTTTTTGGGGGGGACAAAAGTGGTGGTTTCTATTGAGTTTCAGTCTCTTACATCAGTTTGACTATTTTGTTGGATGCCATAAAGGTTTTTTGTTGGCCACACCATCACTTTAAACATGGCAACAAAAACCATTGCATTTATTTATGTGTAAACTATCGTATGTTATTACCTCTATACAGCTTTAATAATGTATTGAAGTGTCTTTGTTATAAAGGGTCAAAACTAATTTTAGCAAGAAAAAGGATTATTTGCACTGCTGGTGTGTTTCAGACTAATGTATAATTTGGCAGTCTTGTAGTTTTTCTTTCAAGTTCTCTGGTTTGCTTGAACCACCAAACATGTATTAAATTCATAATTGAAATTGAGTAAACATGCATGTTTTGTGTGTGTATTGTGCTTTGCATTCAGTGGGCATTATCTATCTATCTATGCCTATAATCCAGATGGAAACATAAAGCTAAATAGTGATTTATGCATGATGTTAAAACAGGATGGAATCATTTGTTACACCGAAGCCACTGATTGTTTTTTTTATACATTTTATAAACTTGAATTTTTTTTATACGCTATTAACGTGTGTGTGTGTATGTATGTGTGTGTGATCAAATAACAGGACATAAAGGCTGCGTCTCTGCGTACTTTGACATCTATTGTGCACTTGGAGCGGACCCCTAAACTTTCAAATATTATTGACTGCACTGGCACAGCCTCTTACCATGGATTTTTGCCTGTGCTGGTCCGCAACTGCATACAAGCCATGATTGGTAAGAAAGAAATTTTGAAATTTCACAAAAATAAATACCACTCCAACTAAATTTTAATTTAATTCAACAACTAAACATTTTCATTTTTATTATACAAATGTCAGACCCAATAATGGAGCCATACCCACACCAGTTTGCCACAGCTCTCTTTTCCTTCCTCTACCACTTGGCCAGTTATGATGCTGGTGGAGAGGCCCTGGTCTCATGTGGAATGATGGAGGCCTTATTAAAGGTTAGGTTATTGAGGTTTTTCTTCTGTTCAAGATGTCCATCTTGAACATATTGAAGTTTCCTGCCTTAAACGTTGTTGCATCTCTTTATAGGTGATCAAGTTTCTGGGAGACGAGCAGGACCAAATCACTTTTGTGACACGGGCGGTGCGTGTCGTCGACCTCATTACCAATTTGGACATGGCTGCCTTTCAATCCCACAGCGGCCTTTCTATCTTCATCTGCAGACTTGAGGTACATTTACGCTGCCTTCCAAGATGCCAAACAGTGTCTTGTGACCACCTGTTCTACCTGTACTCCTCCAAAGTTTAAGCAGCTGGATGTTTGAATACTGCATTTAGATTAAACTGCTGTGTTTCACCCCTCACCATTATTTAATTGAAAAGCTTTACATACTGGATTTACAGTTGCAGTTTCGCGTTTGCCAGATGCTATTATCCAGAGAGACTTACATTTGTTCTCTTAATTTGCTTCATTTTATTATTGTTTTTTTTTCTTTTTTGAGCAATTGTGGGTTAAGGGTTTAGTTTTAAAACATGGCAACAAGTTATACATAATAATATCAAATTATATTGAATAGCTAGGTAAATATTTTTCTTCGTTAATGATTCTTGCATTTGCACTTGTGTAGCATGAAGTGGACCTGTCCAGGAAAGAGTGCCCTTTTGTCATCAAGCCAAAGATCCAAAGGCCTAGTACAACTGCTGAAACTGAGGACATGGACACAGACATGGATGGTAAGGTCCTGTTTGATTTTATAACTGTTAAAGTGATTCAACATCGCACATAGCATAAAGTAATTTATTTCATGCATGTTTATAATCTCTAATAACGCTGCATCAAATTGTGTTAATCCAGTGTCTGAGGTCGCCATGGAGAGCAGCCCAGGACCCTCAACGTCTACAGGTACCAAAACTGAACCTGACCCTCGTGCACAGACCAATACAGTGAGCACGCCTAGAACAGGTAAATGATCCTCTCATAGCTGCTGACTCTTCTCTGATGTGCAACAAACAAAAGGTGGTTAAATAACAAGCTCTTGCTGTACTGTGATCCAGGTGTGCAGTGCATCCCACAGAGGGCAGCGCTGCTCAAATCGATGTTGAACTTTTTGAAGAAAGCCATTCAGGACCCTGCCTTTTCTGATGGTATACGCCATGGTAAAACAATCATTTATACATTGTATAATTTAATTTTAAAAGTTGCTAAAAACATGCATCAGTCCCTAGCGTGTGTCTTCAGTTTGTGACTAGATAAGAAACAAACTCATTGGAGATCACGTCGAGCAAATAAGCAACCATAACCTGTTGTTGGGAATAGTGATTGTTGATTATTTTATTATCTAATAAACCACAGGTGTCAAACTCAGTTCCTGGAGGTTTGGTGTCCTGCAGACTTTAGCTCCAACTTGGTGCAACACAATTACCTCTATATGTCAAGTTATACCTAGCAAGATCTTGATTATTTGGTTCAGGTGTGTTTGATTAGAGTTGGAGTGAAACTGCAGGATGCCGGCCCTCCAGGAACGGAGTTTGACACCCCTGTTATAAACCATTAGAGAGATACATTTATTTTCTGTTACTTTGTTAATTTCTTATTGCTTGTTAAAGTAAAAAAGTTTACAGCTTCTAAGTGCTCCCTGCACTTTTTATAATGTTAATGTTGTTTGTTTATTGTTAATATTAAGTTCTCAGAATTGAAGATATGTTTAAAAGCAGTTAAAGCATGTTTTTATTCCTAATTTAGACAAACATATTAGTTCAAATTAGCGATTATCTGCCTACTTGATCTGTCTTAATTGGTGTCGTCATTGGCCCTGAAAAACCCATCTGTTGACGCCTACTATTAACTTGACTATCGGTTATAAATAGCTGACATAAGATCTCATTACTTTTCAGTGATGGATGGGTCCTTGCCTACCTCGTTGAAGCACATCATCAGTAATGCAGAGTATTATGGCCCATCACTTTTCCTTTTGGGTGAGCACACAGTGGTACAGGACAGCTAGCTGTAGATTTCTCAGTTGATCTTATTGTTCACATCTGTGTAACACAGCATGATTCTGCCCTTGGGCTATAACTCAAAAGATTTTCTGAATTGTTAAGAAATAATGACACAATTAATAAGGATTTGAAATAAAATGAAAAGTCAAATACAATGGTGTTACATTTTTATACACATGTTGGTGTAATGTTCTAAAAATATCGTATTCTCTGTCAGCGACGGAGGTGGTGACAGTATTCGTGTTCCAGGAGCCATCGCTTCTCTCCTCCCTGCAGGACAACGGCCTCACCGATGTCATGCTTTATGCATTGCTCATCAAAGATGTGAGTCTGGCAGATCATCCCCCCTACTTTGCGTTCTCTTTTTTTTCCTCAGTATCTTTTTCTTTTTCTCTATTGTGTTCTGTTTAACCCACATGTTTCCTCCGTTGTGCATGTTTGCGTATAACAGCGTCTCTGTTAGTAAGCCTCGGGTGAACAGACATCTTGTCTCACCACCCACTCTTAGCCTTTTGTTTGTTGTTTTCACGCTCTCATTCACGCTTTCTTTGCCAGTGCTTTCTAATTAACTTTCCCAAACCTTACACTCCAGCAGCTCGCACCACACCTGTTTGGACCGTCTTGTTCCTGGCATCTTCCCACGATCCTCTCTCTCATATACCTCCCCTACTCTGCTTTTTCTCTCTCTCTCCAATTCTCTCTCTCACAGTTTCTGTCTCTGCAGGTCCCTGCCACCCGAGAGGTGCTGGGTTCCTTGCCCAATGTCTTCAGTGCCCTGTGCCTAAATGCTCGTGGCCTGCACTCATTTGTCCAGTGTCAGCCCTTTGAACGCTTGTTCAAGGTTTTACTGTCGCCCGACTATTTGCCAGCCATGCGCCGCCGCCGCAGCTCTGACCCACTGGGTAAGTAATGCAGCAAAATAGCAGGAGATGATTTAGCCAATCATTGTGGTAGTCATTCACCTGCATATAAGGATACATCTTTGAAACTTTAGTAGTAATGTGGTTATCGACAATTTGATATATACTAGATATTGTATCGTTTATACATATGAAGTGGCATTTGCGATTTATGTTGAACAGGTGCTTTGTTGGTCTGAATAGAGAAGTTAGTTGAGAAGAAACTAATTATTAATGTTGACAAAGCGAAGTGGTAAATGTTGGGTCTGTGTGTGGGTTTTTTTTGCAGGAGACACTGCCTCTAACTTGGGGAGCGCTGTGGACGAGCTCATGAGACATCAGCCCACATTAAAAACTGACGCCACCACAGCAATCATCAAGGCAAATTGACTAATGTTTGTTCTTTCTTTTATTTATTGTTTTGTTCTTTACACTTATTGGCTGTGTTTTGATCTGCTCATCAGTTGCTAGAGGAGATCTGTAACTTGGGAAGAGCTCCTGAGTACATCTGTCAAAAGCCCTCCATTCAGAAAGCAGATGGGACTGTTACAGTACCTCCAGCTCGTTCCAACCATGCAGCAGAGGAAGCCTCGAGTGAAGACGAGGAGGAGGAAGAGGCCCTGCATACTTTCACCCAGCAGCAAGGGGAACCTGAAAGCAACAGGCAGTTAGTATATTAAACTAATGAATGACACCAGTGATTTATGGTGTGATGTAAGACTTGTGGAACTGAATTGGTGAACAAAATTGTGTTTTTACAGAGTGGTTGGCACGGAAGAGCGAATTCCCATTCCTCTTATGGATTACATACTCAATGTGGTAAGTACTGAGCCAGATTATAGCACACATTCCTGAGCCTGTGTTAAGTTGTATTATACATTTTAATAAATGACCTTAAGGAACATAATACACTTATCTAAAAACTGTTTTTTTCCCCTTTCGTGACATTAAGATGAAGTTTGTTGAGTCCATTCTGAGTAACAACACAACAGATGACCACTGTCAAGAATTTGTGAACCAGAAAGGCCTTCTACCTCTTGTGTCAATTTTGGGGCTTCCCAACCTTCCTATCGACTTCCCTACGTCTGCTGCATGTCAGGCTGTGGCTGGCGTATGCAAATCTATTTTGGTAAGAATAATTGTTCTAGAATGTATAATAGAATTAAAATTAGTTTTTTGACTCTTGAACTTCAAAGATGATTTCTAAATGATTACCACTGCCTGTTTGGCTGATTTTGGTTCTTTAGATTCGGCATTTGAGTTGAATGTCAGTCGATATAAAGAGGGCTTTAAAGATCACAGCTTGAAAATCAATGATTCTGTCAGATATGTTCAATAAGAGAAAAGGCGTAACAGTATTCTTGTCTTAATAGATTTCCAAATAGCAAAGAATTTTATATTCCATGCAAGAGCCCTGCGTTCACTATTATTATTATTATTATTATTATTATTATTATTAATTGTTTCAATTTTGTTTTATTTGAGATAACTAATTGAAATGTTTTCTGTTACTTAATCTGGTTTAGACTTTATCCCACGAGCCAAAGGTTTTACAGGAGGGACTCTGCCAGTTGGACAGCATTCTGTCAGCTCTGGAGCCATTGCATCGGCCCATCGAGGAGCCGGGTGGTTCAGTTCTACTGAGGGAATTGGCCAGTGCTGGCCATGTCACAGATGCCACGTTGTCTGCCCGTGCTACACCTCTGTTGCATGCACTAACAGCTGCACACGCATACATCCTTATGTTCGTCCACACATGCAGAGTTGGGCAGGTGAAGTTTGAACCATGAAAATGGAAAAAAAAAATACTGATTAGCAAATATATATACTTTAGATTTCCTGCTAATCAATAGTGGTTGTCTTGTAACTTTTTTTGTTACTTTCTTTTTATCTCTCTCTCGCTCTCTCTCTCTCTCTCTCCTTTTTTCCCTCAGAGTGAAATCCGGGCAATCTCTGTGAACCAGTGGGGCTCCCAGCTAGGACTGAGTGTACTCAATAAGTTAAGTCAGCTCTACTGCTCGCTAGTGTGGGAGAGCACTGTGCTCTTATCCCTCTGCACACCCAACAGGTCAGTACTGCACTCCAGCAAGCCTTCCATTGTAAATAGTGTAAAATGAAAACAGCAACTGTTATATTGTAGCAGACTTCTGGCATGACAGAATAACCTTTTAATACTAATTCAGTACAAATCCTTTAGATTGCATTTTATATTTACAACATTTTGGCAATTGGCCTTGCTCAGGGGGCTCACAGTGGTTCCTTGGCAGAGCTGGGAATTGACCCCTGGTCTTTTTAAGTATCAGTACCATTTAGCTACCCCTTTTCTTTTGCCCTTGCTATATCTTTGCAGTTTACAGATTGCAGGAAAAAACTAATGACTTCTTTTAACCCTTTGCAGTAAAAGGGCATACATCTGCTTTACATCTGGTTTACTGCGAAGGAAATTCTTTTAAAAAAAATGCTAGCACCAACATGCACAGTGATCCGGGTTTGATTCCTGACCCTGGTCCTTTCCGGTCCAACCTTGCTCTCCTTTTTCCCCATTTCATCTTTCTGTCCCATGAATGAATGCAGAAATAAAATGGCCCAAAAAGAGAAAAGGCTGTTAGTTTACATTTGAAAAGAGATGTACATGTAGCCTACGCATATATTTGTTGTTGTATAATATTGGTTTTGGCCAGGGGTGTCCAAACTTTTCAGCCCAGGGGCCGCATTAACTATCAAATAGCAGTTTGAAGGCCGATTACACTCGAGGTCCAAATAAATAAGAATTCACCATATTCACCACAGGATTCAGAACACTGATAATGTCCACATATTGACACACAAAGCTTGAAAAAGGTTAATAAAATTCGCAGCTCAATAAAGACGCACGTGAAACACACACACAAACACTCTTCGTGTTATCATGAAAAATAACAACTAGGAGCTGAATTAACTTCTATATAGTATTTTGTTTTTATTTCGTTTTGTGCTTAAAAACATTCCAAACTCATTTAATAAGACGAAGCGATTATCTAAGCACCTTATCAGCAGCGAAGCTCTGCGAAACTGCTGTTTAATGAATAGCACTGCCCCCTGATAGACTGAACGGAATTGCAGGCAGCAACCCATTTAAAAACTCTGCCACTAGATGGCGATATTTCATCTCAAAAACGTAACGTCCACATAAGAGGCAGCTGTTTTTGCCATGATACACACACATTTCCATAATTTTATTCGTAGATAAAAAGGGTTCCGCGGGCCGGATGAGAGGACCTTGCGGGCCCCAGCTGGCCCGCGGGCTGTAGTTTGGACGCCTCTGGTTTAGGGCAACGATCTAATTTGTTTTTTGTGTGTGCACAGTCTCCCTCCTGGCTGTGAATTTGGCCAGGTTGACATGCAGAAGCTGGTACCTAAAGAAGAAAAACCCTCTGGCAGCACTGCAACCAGCGGAGGCCGGAGAACCGGTAAAAAAACACTGCTCCATGGTGATTTTGCATAAATCCTTCCCTATAAATCTCGGCTTAACTGTGTTTCTTTTCCTCTACCTTGATTCTCAGTACTTCCCTTTTTGCATGCTTTTCATTTCTGTATATTATTTTTGTTTGCAAGTGTCCTGTTCCTTCAAGCTGAAATAAATTCTTTCTTATAGCTGAAGCAGAGTCCCTGTCTGTAGGAGTGGACCCTTCTGCTCAAGGGTTGTTGGAGGGCATGGGTCTAGATGGAGACTCACTTGCTCCAATGGAAACAGATGAGCCCACAACTGCTGACCCAAAAGCCAAGTCTAAACTCACGCCTGCTATGGCAACCCGCATTAAGCAGATCAAACCTCTGCTCTCGGGTCAGTTCATGCATCAATAAGTTTGCATTCCATTTGGCTTTATTATTATTTTGCAAGTTCTGGTGTAATGATATAAATTATTCTGAATCATCGTTTGTTGTTGATTTGTAGCTTCTGCGTGGCTACATTTTAATGAATTTGTCAGCCATAAATATAACTACTAATCAATTGTAAACTCACTGTTCCCTCTATTTCTCGTTCACAGCATCCTCGCGTTTAGGAAGAGCATTAGCTGAATTGTTTGGTTTGTTGGTGAAGCTTTGTGTGGGCTCACCTGTCCGTCAGCGCCGCTCACACCACACCACAAACACAGGCACTGCTCCCACTCCAGCTGCTCGTTCAACTGCATCTTCACTTACCAAACTGCTCACCAAGGGCTTAAGTTGGCAGCCTCCACCCTATACCCCCACCCCTCGCTTCAGGTACTGTATCAAGACATCTATACTTGGTTATCTTCTCTTTCTTGCAGTTTGTGTGTGTGTGTGTGTTCTCTTCATATGTCAATGAATACACTGTGTCTGGCTCTATTCAGGTTGACATTTTTCATTTGTTCTGTTGGATTCACTTCACCCATGCTATTTGATGAGAGAAAGTACCCCTACCACCTGATGCTGCAGAAGTTCTTCTGCTCTGGAGGCCATGATGCACTATTCGAGTGAGTGCAAGAAACTGTCTTGCTTTTTCTAAACTGTTGTATGGCTCTTGTAACATTTTTAAAATGTTCTAACTACTTCATTCTTTGTGTGTTGCTCAGGACATTTAACTGGGCGTTGTCCATGGGTGGCAGAGTGCCAGTGTCTGAGGGGTTGGAGCATATTGAACTGCCTGATGGGACTGGGGAGTTTTTAGATGCCTGGCTAATGCTTGTGGAGAAGATGGTAAACCCCAGCACAGTTCTGGACTCTCCCCACTCTCTGCCTGCCAAGGTCCCTGGAACAACCACCACCACCACACCACAGTTTAGCGCTCCACGTTTCCTCATTGTCACCCAGAAAGTAAGAACACCTTTATAAAAAATGATATATTTTTTCTGATTCAGACACCTCCTTCCCATCCTCAACATATAAGTTGTTTTGTAATGCTGGATGTATCGAAATATGGTGCTTTGGTGATTTTGCTTTAATTGATGTAAACCTTTTAAAATTTTATTGTTATTTAACCTTTACATTGGAAAATTAGTTATACTCTAAAGTAGCAAAGCTTTTTTTGGTAGACTAGATTTTTAGTGTTTCACTCTTTGTTTACCTCATCAAATACTTCTAGGTTAGAAGAAATTAAGTTTGGAAGAGGGGAGGAAAATGACTTATGAATAAAAAAAAGCTTGTTTAGGACTATTATCATTGTGTAAAAAAATATCCTGTTCTAATTTGGAGCCAACAAAAATTGGTCTGTGTTTTAATGGTTTTACATACTCTTCTCGACATCCAGGCTGCCTTCAACTGCATCCGCAACCTTTGGAACCGCAAGCCACTGAAGGTGTATGGTGGGCGCATGGCCGAGTCCATGCTGGCTATTCTTTGTCACATACTACGTGGTGAGCCAGTCATTCAAGAGCGTTTGTCCAAGGAGAGAGAAGGCACTGCTCGAGCTGAGGAGGATGGAGCCTCGGGGGTCGGAGGAGCTAGTGGAGGGACAGCAGCTGGGGCAGTAGGGGAAAGTGCTTCGGGGTCTGGAGGTGGTGCCAACACGACTGGAGGAACTGCAGATGATGGAAGCGCTACGACCCGCCGTGAACCACAGGTTAACCAGTCGCAACTTACACAGGTAAGTTCCTTATATTTTTTACTTTTCCCAAAAAGTAAGTTTAAATGCAAGCATAACTTGACATCCTGTTATGTTTCTTAAATCTATGCAATAAAATAATGATTTGTATGCGTTTTGTTCAGCTCATAGACATGGGCTTCTCCAGAGAGCATGCTATGGAGGCTTTGCTTAACACAACTACCATGGAGCAAGCCACAGAGTATCTCCTCACACATCCACCCCCGTTACTCAGTGCTGCCATTCGGGTAAGATGCCATCATATGTTTAAATAAAAAACAATATGCCCATCACTCACACATACATACAGGCAAGCATAGTCACACAGACATAAGGCTTCCAGATAGTCACTTTGGCTTGTGTCACTTAAGGAATTCACCATGTCTGAAGAGGATCAGATGATGAGGGCCATTGCCATGTCTCTGGGTCAGGAAGTCAGCATGGAGCAGCGCTCAGACTCTCCTGAGGTGGGCAGACTGACACACAGGCATACAAACAAGCTGTGTTCCACATGGCTTACTGTATACTATTAATCCTTCTCTGGTGCCTCATTCTTTACCAGCCATTTTAATTGTTAAACACAAAAATAATGACATGATAGTGTGTATTGAGCCAAATCAATTTTACATCCTGCTGTAAGAGAATGCAATCTACAGATGCAGGATACTATGTCAACACACACTTGCAAAAAGCTGTACAGTCCATACATAAGCCAGAAGCTGTGAATTTTCATTTAGGGAACCCTGTAATGTATATAACAAACAAAGAGCTCTGTCCTATGTTATGCCTCAATTGCGACCCAAGTGTTATAATTTTGTTCTGTACCTGTGTGCACACATGCAATCTCAGGAGGCTGCCCGCAGGCGAGAGGAGGAAGAGAGAAGAGCCAGAGAACGAGCTGAGGAAGAGGAGGCTCGCTGTCTGGAACGCTTTCTGGAGGCGGAGCCGCTGGACAGCAGCGAGCTCCATGCTTTCACTGACACAATGCTGCCAGGCTGCTTCCACCTGTTGGATGAGCTGCCAGACACTGTTTATCGCCTCTGTGACCTGCTTATGACTGCCATTAAAAGAAATGGTCCAGAGTACAGAGACCTCATTCTGCGCCAGGTTGTCAACCAGGTCAGTTAAATAATGCATGCTGAATTTTCTTATATACAATCAGATTATCAGTGCTTTTTTATTCAGATTATTTATCTATCCATTTAGTTTGTTGATGTTAAATTTGTTACTATACTTATTTACTTAAGGAGATTCTGGAGTGAGTTAGATGGAGTGGTAGAGTGTAGCTAGGCATGAAAGGTTGGTGATAGGAGCAGACTGCAATGGTCATGTTGGTGAAGGGAACAGAGGTGATGAGGATGTGATGGGTAGGTATGGCTTTAAAGAGAAGAATGTGGAAGGGCAGATGGTGGTA
>JAOTRA010000014.1:1434775-1458884 GCA_026260255.1 Pseudolaguvia tuberculata | reverse complement strand
GCGGGCAGGAGGAAAAGAGGAAGACCAAGGAGGAGGTTTATGGATGTGGTGAAGGAAGATATGCAGGTAGTTGGGGTTGAAAGAGGCAGATGTAGCAGACAGGGTAGTGTGGAGGAGAGTGATCCGCTGTGGCGACCCCTAACGGGAGCAGCCGGAAGGAGAAGATGATACTTATTTACTTGAGTAAATACTTAAGTAATGCAAGTAGTAAACTTGGATATATACATAGATAGGGTATAATTGGGCCAGATTTATGCCACAGGTGATTAACTGCATGTAAACCATAAAATCCTAAGTTTATGTACAATATAGCTTGTGTAAGGAAGTGAATACGCTATTGTAAGACATTCTAAAATAAACCATGAACAATAACCCAACTAGTTATGTACTTTAGTTATTGTAGTCGGCTTTCATATAAAGCCTTTTTTAAAATTATTTTATTAATAATTTTTAAGGTTTAAGATTTGTAACAACTGCAGCATAAACAGGACAAATGCCACAGGAGGAGTTCTGGTTTTATATGTGGAATACATACCTGCGTTTCTTATGCTGTTTGTGTGTTAGGTTTGGGAGGCTGCTGATGTGTTGATAAAGGCGGCTGTACCACTCACTACCAGTGACACAAAGACAGTGTCTGAATGGACCAAACAGATGGCGACGCTGCCCCAGGCCTCCAATCTGGCCACTCGTATTCTCCTTCTCACTCTGCTCTTCGAGGTACATCCTACTACACTGACTGAGTCTATTAGCTTACTGGTTAAAACACAGCAGAGAATTAACGGTACTGAAATGTGTTGCAGGAGCTGAAGCTGTCCTGTGCACAGATTGTGGAAAGTAGTGGAGTTCTGTCTGTGCTGATTAAGCTGCTAGAGGTGGTTCAGCCATGCCTTCAGGCAGCCAAAGAGCAGAAGGACATCCAAACACCTAAGTGAGTTTTAGTCATGTTTCCAAGCCATGAATGTATGGTATTGGAGACAAATGCAACAGAAATTACTCATGTCTGCATGAAATTACCCACACAGCATTTAATGTCTGCTAACACTATTCACATAACTGATCATTGATTAAGTTATTGATTTTAAACTAAACATTTTAATTAAACACATTTTTTGGTAGATGGATCACTCCAGTGCTCCTGCTCATCGATTTCTATGAGAAAATGGCAGTTTCATCCAAACGAAGAGCGCAGATGAACAAAGTGAGTGCCATGGAAATGTTCTCTTATCCACATACCATATCTTCATGGTTTACGCGTAAGGACAACTATCCAAATGAATGTTTTCTTAACAGTATCTTCAGCCCAATGGGAATAATTGGCGGTGGTTTGATGACCGTTCCGGTCGCTGGTGCAGCTACAGTGCAAGTAACAACAGCACTATAGACTCTGCATGGAGAGCAGGAGAGACCAGTGTCCGTTTCACAGCAGGCCGCAGGAGATACACTGTACAGTTCAACACCATGGTTCAGGTGATGACAATTTTTGTGTTGAGATTTTGTGAAGATGTTGTGAAGAATTTATCATCCAGTTTTATTTTTCTCATAGCCGAAGTGTTGATTTCTGAAGAGAGCAATATAATAACCTCTGGCTGCGATCTGCAGTCCATGTTTTTATTTTCATCATACTAAAATTTGTCAAATTAAAAATTGTCATGGAAACCTAAAAAATTGTGCATAATCACATGCTGTTAACAGCCTTTTGGTAGAAACCGAGGTGGCCAGTCGTTGTCATTGTATTTACTTTCATTGTATTTACTTTCTTTATGGTATTATCTGTGGTCCCGTTCTTGAAGGGTTGTCTGTTGGACCAATTGTTGTAACCCTGCTAGACTACACGAAAAACTTGTTTGCAATCTGTAAAATTAAACCCATTCAACATTCTCAAAAAACCTGAAAAAACTCATTTAGCACAGTACATTAATAAAAATGATTATTTCTGTACTATTCAAAGACAAATCTGAATTCATCTTTATTTCTGTTTTGTCTTTATGTTCTGAAACTGGCTTTGCGTAGGTTGTCATTTAAAAATACACTATTATGTAAACTTAGATTGTTTACCATAAAAATTATACAATGAAACATCATGATATCGATTACATCCATTTATATTTTTTCACAATCCTAATTTACAATGAACACTTTATTTGCTGCAGGTGAATGAGGAGACAGGAAACAGACGTCCGGTCATGCTGACTGTGCAAAGAGTGCCCCGAATGCCCAAACCAAGCAAATCAGGCAATGCAGCAGAACCTGAGAGAGAGGAGGACCAGAGGGCTAAGAGTGAGGAGACTCAGGTTTTAGCAGGTTAGAACCAAACCAAAAGTCGTGCATTCCCACTTGATATACAGAAGCTCTGCAAGTATTCTCGTTGATTATTTTTATGATCTTCCTAATCTATTTTATTCTCTGTTGGTAAAGACCCAGTGTCTGTAGCAGTTGAAATGGTGCCTCCTAAAGAAGACACCGAGTTAAAGGTATCCTCAGCACCTGCTTCCACTGCCCCTGCTGCTTCACAGGACTCCTCATCTGGATCCAATGGCATTGTGGTACAGGGCCTGACTGACGAAATGACCACAGTCCTGATCCGTGCGTGCGTGAGCATGATCAGTGTACCTGTAGACCCAGACACACTGCATGCCACACTTCGGCTATGCCTACGCCTCACACGTGTCCACCACTATGCCATGATGTTTGCGGAGCTCAAGAGTACACGTATGATCTTAGGACTCACCCAAGGCTCTGGCTTCAATGGTTTTACGCCACTAGTCACACTGCTTTTCCGCCACATCATCGAGGACCCGGCTACACTGCGCCACACCATGGAAAAGGTAGTACATTTAATTTGGCTCAACATGCGCAGTAAAAATAGATTTTATTTATATCACACAATCATCAAATCAACCCAGTCAACATGTAATTATCAACCAGTCCTGCGTTCTGTACAACAATGTATTGCCAGCACAAAAAATTGTTTATTTTCGCTATCAGTGAATTGCTGTGTGCCCCCCGATTATGTGCCTACACAAACATTCATTAGAAATTTAAAAAATAACCCTGAAGGCATGATTTTAGACTGAGGGGGAAAGTGGAAGTCAAAAACATAAAAAACAAAAATCTTTCTTGTCTCCTAAAAGCAAGAGCCTTTTAAAATTTTTTGCTATATTCTGTATTTTCATCGTTTTTCTTAATTGGCCCTGTTCCAGGTTGTTCGTTCTGCAGTGACCAGCGGAGCAGGAAGCACCACGTCTGGTGTAGTGTCTGGTAGTTTAGGTTCCCGGGAGATTAATTACATTCTGCGTGTGCTGGGTCCTGCAGCGTGCCGAAACCCAGAAATTTTCACTGAAACCGCCAACAGCTGTGTCCGAATCGCTCTCCCAGCTCCAAGAGGCGCTGGAACGGGTATAACGCACATGATATCGCTTAATTTTTCTTTTTCTTTAATAACAAAAACTACTTTATTAACACTCCATACATCTATTTATTGTACTGTTTACCTTTTCACCTTGAACTGTTTATCGTTTTGTTTAACAAAACTGTTTACCGTTTACCTTGCTGTAGCTTCAGATGATGAGTTTGAGAACTTTAGAATTAAGGGTCCCAATGCTGTACAGTTGGTGAAGACGACACCCCTAAAGCTTTCTCCATTGCCACAAATCCCAGAAACTATTAAAGAGGTCATCTATGACATGCTTAATGCCCTGGCAGCTTACCATGCACCTGAGGAAGGTAACAGCAGTAGTAATGTCTCTCAATTTAAAAAAAAAAATAACTTTTGATATTTTGATTTTCTGATTTAATTTTCTCACCCTTTCATGTAGCAGAGAGAGGAGAGGAACGTCTAGCGACAGTTCCCGGCAGTCAGGACCTCTGTCAAATCCTACAGGATGTTGGGGATGACGTTTACCAGCAGTACAGACTTACACGACAAGGAAGTGACTTTGACTCTCAGTCCGCTTTCCATATAAATGTAAGTTCAAATGCAAATAAACAAAATTTACTTAAGTAGCAAAACTACAGATTGTAAAAAAAAGTTTTTATTTTTATTTGATCCGAGGTTTATTAAATTACTGTCCCTTTATTTATGTAATAGTTTTCCCAGTTCTAGCTTTAGATGGTAAAGCAATGTTCATATCTCCTTTTCAGACTCAGGTCTTTGCTGCTGATGGAGCAGTTGCAGAATCCTCCCAGTCTGGAACACCTCAGGGAGAAGGTAAAAACATTTTACAGTGTCTTACTTGAAATTCCATGTCGATGTTTTGTCGTAGCTTTCTAATTCTTACATCAAATCTTCTCCAGCTTCCACTCCCGAGGAGATGCGTGAAGACAAGAAGGAACAGGAAGGTGACAAATCAGGCTCTTCGGAGGAAAACAAAGCAGCAATGGCCAAAGCAAGCAAACCGCTGATGCCCACTTCCACCATTTTGCGACTATTGGCAGAGTTGGTGCGCTCCTATGTGGGCATTGCCACGCTTATTGCCACTTACAACTACACTGCTGGACAGTCTGAGCTAATTAAAGAGGTGGGTGAATGGATTGCAGAGCTGCATGACTTACATAAGCTTTGTTTTACATCTAAATTAAAGTTAGGTGAAAAAGTGGAAGTAGTCATTTCCTGGAAACTGGGTGCAGAATAACAAAAAGAAACATAGAAGTTGCGAGAGTAGAAGAAGCCACTGTGGGTCTCTTTTCACATATAATAAATTGCCAAAAGTCATACAACTTTCTCATTCATGGTGATGTATTTAATGCACATTTTTACTTACACATTTTTACTTTTTCATGTACATTTAAAAAAAAAGAACTAAGTTTGTTCAAATAAAATCGATTTAGCTTTTATAAAATCCAAAATGTGCAAACAAACACGACTAGTGAAACTTGTTTATAGTTTATTATTAATAATGATGTGTGGCTGTTTTATTTCAGGACTGCAGTGTGTTGGCCTTTGTGTTGGATCATCTGCTTCCACACACACAGAACTCTGAGGATAAAGACACCCCTGCCCTTGCGCGCCTTTTCCTGGCTAGCCTGGCAGCAGCAGGCACTGGCACGGAGGCCCAGGTAACCCTGGTTAACGAGGTGAAGGCTGCTCTTAGCCGAGCTTTGGCAATGGCAGAGGGTACAGAAAAGCATGCTCGGTGAGTCTATTTGATTTTTATAGCATTCACTATCTGGCACAAATAAGACAAATGTGTAGACGTGCCTGTAAAGCCAGTCTGATATCCCAGGACTATTCTTCTACTCTGCTTACCAAAATGTATTCCCATCCTGCTTTTCATAATATCCCATAGAGAATTTTTTTTTTAATGATTTTGCATTCTCTCACAAATGGTAGTAATTATATAATGCCTGAGTTGATTAGATATATGCTAACTCATTATAAACATTGTTATACTTAACCGTATTGCTGGATATGCACAACCTGATTATTCTGTTTGGTATTCCTTTTGTCAGCGTTATTATTAATTTGTACCTTAATTTGCTTATCTGCCTCTGCAGGCTTCAAGCAGTGATGTGCATTATCAGCACCATTATGGAGTCTTGCCCATCCACCTCCAGTTTTTACAGCACTGCCACTGCCAAGACACAACACAATGGCATGAACAACATAATTCGATTGTTCCTGAAGAAAGGCCTGGTAAATGATCTCGCTCGTGTGCCCCACAGCCTTGACCTGTCTAGGTACTGCCTCTCACACAAGCTGGATGGTGTCCATGAGCACTGGATTTGAGTTATTAGGTTTAATCTATAATTGTGTTAATCTACAATATTTTTTTTTGTCCGTTGCAGTCCTAACATGGCAAACACGGTAAATGCTGCTCTTAAACCATTGGAGACGCTCTCGCGCATTGTCAACCAGCCCAGCAGCCTGTTTGGAGGGAAAGGAGGCTCCAGTAAGAGCAAGACTGAGCATGACTCTGTTGGCACAGCCAGGGACAGCAACAGCAATACACAAGAACAAGGTAAACGCTTTATATTGGTACCACTGTGGGCTGCATTTTAGTTAGTATATGCTTCATGCATTTGTACTCTAAAAGGATTAGCTGTCAATGCTAAATTGACAGAACTGAAATTGACTGAATTGTTAGAACTGAAATGTTCTGGACACACTGTACTTTTTAGCTTTTCAAGTTCATAAGGCGTCAGAGTGTATTGAACTCTGGCGTTAAGTTTCTGAGTAGAATAGAACATCTAAGCATATCACAAGATTCACTCACTTACTGGTTTGAAATGTTCTGAGCATTGTTTGGTTTATGTTCAGTTAGACATATCAAGGATTTGCTCAAAATGAAAAAATGTTAAATTACCACTTAATATAAAACAAATTAATAATAAACATAATGGAATAAGATGATCATGTGGTTGATAACAGGTTTTCAATATGGTGTGTGTGTGTGTGTGTGTGTGTGTATATATATATAGGCGAGGCAGGTGAGGCAGAGCCAGTGGAAAACAGTCACAGAGGCCAGGCTACTGATGGAGATCTGATGGATGGAGAGGCAGAAGGTGACACCGTGGTTATTGCAGGACAGCCAGAGGTGCTCAGCACCCAAGCTATGCAAGTATGTTCATCTTTAAATTATTTAATTCAGTGACTATGATTTAAAAATTCTATATATGCTATAATGAGCCGTCTTTCTCTTAGGGTAATTTGCTGTATGGTTTGTTTGCTTTTGCAGGTAGAAAATGAGTTGGTCGATTTGATAGATGAACTTTTAGAAAGGGATGCAGGAACTGTTAATAGTACAATCATTGGTAAGCTTTATAGATACACCATTTTTTGTAATTAATAATATATTAAATTGATGTAGATGAAGTTTGTTTTTACCCAATATAATATGTTTAAGTTGGTCGCTCTGGAGATGAAGAGTCTCAGGAAGATGTGATGATGGATGAAGCTCCATCAAACATGAGTCAATCCTCCACTTTGCAAGCCAACAGAGAAGGTAGGACAGGTTTCTGCAAGTGCACAATCGATCACCATATTCACTTCATAGTGTGCAGGTTGTATTCTTTTTCTGTTTCTGTTAGTGACTGAAAAAATACAAAATATTCATTGAGATGTACCACATATGGTTGTTTTTTGTCACACTCAAATTTCTGCCCCTTTACACCAGTTCTCCAGACTTTTTTGGTTGCCTGTTCATTTCGCTAACAATTGCTTTTTCAGACATGAACACAATTTTCTAAAAAATAAATAAATAAATAAATAAATAAAATTGCCTAAGCAAATACTTACATTGGTATTGTAACAACTTGTAAGCTCTCATAATAACCCCTTATATTTTTAGACTCTATGAACATCCTGGAGCCAGAAGACGAAGAGCACACTCAGGAAGAAGACTCGAGCGGCAGTAACGAAGATGAAGATAGTCAAGATGAAGAGGAAGAGGAGGAAGAAGAGGAGGAAGATCCGGTATATGCTTTGAAAAAATAAATTGCTATTTTATAATTTTTAGAAATTTTTGTCCTCACTGACTTAAAATTGTTTGGATGCATTTTAATAGGATGATGAAGAAGGAGATGAGGATGATGATGATGAAGGCTCAGAGATGGAGTTGGATGAAGATTTTCCAGATATTAATGCAGCCCCACATATACGATTTGAGAGATTTGATCGAGATGATGATCTCATCATAGAGTTCGACAACATGTTCTCCAATTCTGGTAAGTAATCATCATATTTTTAAAATTTGTCTTTTGTTTATGATCACTTATATATTCAAAATGTCTTGGTTGTGTAATGTGGGCGCTCTCTTTTTCTCTTTCCCAGCTGACATTCCTCCTTCCCCAGGAAACATCCCTAGTTCACATCCTCTCATGGTGCGGCATGCTGACCATGGATCCCTCACTCTTGGAGGAGCAAGTACAAGTAGTCGTTTGACTCAGGGCATGGGCCGCAGCCAGCGAACGCTTCGTCAGCTTACTGCAAACACTGGACACACCATCCATGTGCACTATCCGGGAAATCGACAACCCAACCCTCCCCTCATTCTTCAGAGGTAAGATGGTTTTCTATGGGGAGATGCTGCAATGCCAAATTTTCTCATCTCCCTGTTATAATTCTACATTCATGCGTGTGTATATACATTCATAGTTGAATTCCAGTGTGCTATTGTCTAAAGAAATGTCCAACTGTATTGCAGGTTGTTGGGTCCCAGTGCAGCGGCGGACATCCTGCAGCTGTCGAGTTCTCTGCCTTTACAGTCTCGTGGACGTGCCCGTCTGCTAGTTGGCAACGAAGATGTGCATATCATTGCCCGTTCTGACGACGAGCTACTGGATGATTTCTTCCACGAGCAGAGCAGTGCCGGCGGCCAGGCTGGTAAGGCAGATCAGGTGGATGTGTAAGCACAAAAATCTGTGGAAGTCTGCAGGTCTTCAGCATGGTTTCTTTTCTCTTTAGGCACGCTTTCAAGTATTCCTACAGCCTTAACAAGATGGACAGATGAATGTAAAGTCCTGGATGCAGAAAGCATGCACGATTGTGTTGCAGGTATAGCAGCTAAAACTATTCTTCCCTATGAATGTTTTTAAAATATCTTACTTTGATATTATTAAAATGTATATTTTTAACACTAACTCTTAAATAATAAACATATTCATTCTTTTTCCATCAGTGGTGAAGGTCCCCATCCTGCAACACCTAGAGAGCCTGCGTGATGAGGAGCTTGAGGAGCGCAGGGAGAAACGAAGACAGCAACTAGCAGAGGAGGAAGAAGCTAAGCAAAACGAGAGGAGCACCTCGGCTGAAGAGAACAGGGAGCAAACGCTACAGGTTCGAGATAGGGTATAGAAGGCATGAGTAACAGCCAAGGGTTTGCTAGCACAGATAGTTAATCAATATTTAAACCGCAAAAAGGGGTGTTTCAGCCAGTCCTTAGTTTTCTTGTTTTGATATATTTTATGATATCTAAATTTCTCATTTTTCTGTTTTCTAGGGTACTACTATAGGGGCTGTAAATGGCGCCGGGGAGAACCCAGCAGGTAGATTAAGAAAGTCAGGCCTAATGTTACTATTTTTGTATTCTGTTAATTAGAAGACCAAATTTTTTATCATTGTTGCTGCTAACAGTAAGATATTGCACCAGCTTGCCGTGTGAATCTTTCTGCGGGCTGTGGGATGAGGTAGTAGTTTGTATAGTTTTAGGATCACACCAGATCTGGGAGATAACTATACAGCCTACTGTCTTTCTCACGGCAGCTGCTTGTCACCAGAATCAACTCTTGCCACACCAACTCTATATCTGCTCAAAGATTAAGCAATTTGCTTTTATTGGTTTTAACCAGTTCATTCTATAAATGAAATAGCATGTTGATGTTTGTTTCATAATTTGCTCTAGCAGGCCTTTCTGGCTGTGCTGTGGTGAGGTAGTAAGTTGTGTTGTTGGGGATTAGGATAGCGCAGCCCTTGAAAGGAGGTAACTATACAACTTACTGCCTTCCTCATTGCAGCCCTTGATGCACTTGGTTTCACCACATGACATGTCTGGTCTGTGTGTCTCAGAATGTTTCACTTACCTATTCCTTGTCTTAAATAGCAGAAGGGGAGAGAGCTCAAAGTGAGCTGTCCTCATGTGTGGATCCACCCCGTTCATCTGAGGGCTTCCTTACGGCACCCCCTTCTGGACAGGTTACCCCCACTGCCCCTCACGAACAGGAATGTATTTCATTAGAGACCACCACCATCAGTCAGCAAGTACATCAGCCAATCGAAGAGCTCCTGCTAGCTGATTCGCATTCTGATTCACTTGGGGTACTATCAGGGGCTGTACCTCAGCTCTCTGCTCCTGAAAGAGCAAACTGCGAAGCAGAAGCCTCTCAGATGGAAATGTCACCTGCCTCCACTGGCGGTGAGCGGGGAGGAGCAGCCTTGGACACAGTTAGAGAAGGTATCTTAATGATAAAGTAACCACACTTTACTAGTTCTGCTCGTCTGTGTGTTTGAATGATTTTTATTTCTAGAACATTTTTGGCTTTAAATTTTGTGCAGAAAGTTTGTTGTGTATTGTGTGTTGTTACTACTCATTTCTTGTACTATGAATTGCAGAACCTGTTACTAAATCTAGTGTAAAAGTTTCATTCTACCATATCATGATGTGTTTAAAAAAACAAAACTTATGCCTTGCTGCTAAACAGACTGTTATTTTTCAGCCTCTTTAAGCCCAGACATAGCTGACAGTTCAGAGCCTGTGCCAGTTGTATCGCAGCTAGAGGGATCACCTATGGATACGAGCAGCCCTGCCTCTGCCACCCAGGAGGAACCTGCCCCTAGTTCAGCACAGCCCAATCACATGACCCAGGAGCTGTCAGGAAGTGGTGAAAGTGGGCTTACTGACAGGCAAACAGATGCAGATACAGGGTTAGCAGCCTGGATGCCAGTTTTACAGGCCATATTTGTTATTGATTACAGAATAATCTAAAACTTTCTCATAAAATGACTGACATCCTTTATTTTCATAGCTCAACTTCTGTGTCCTCTCCTGGTGAGACCATGCCTCGGAGTGACAGTGCTGATAGCCAATCCCAGGCCATCCAAGAAGAGCCCCTCCCATCAACCAGTAATGTGGAAGATGATCCGCTTGCAGGTTTTTATTTTTTTACATTTTTTGAAAAAATAGTACAGATGTTAAAGCATTGCAAATTTAAAATGGAATGAAGGACCTGCTTATGTTATGGTTATTTTTGAAAGTAAAATTAAATCTTCTATATTTCTTTGCTGATGTTTAGGTATAAGTCTTCCAGAAGGCGTGGATCCATCTTTCCTGGCTGCTTTACCTGAGGACATCCGACGAGAGGTTCTCCAAAATCAACTGGGTATCAGGCCCCCCTCTCGTCCATCTGCATCCTCTTCGATCTCCTCTTCAGCAACTGCTGTATTGGGAGGAGGCCCTGGGGTAACTGAAGTCAGCCGAGAATTTCTGGCTGCATTACCGCTCGCCATTCAGGAAGAGGTTTGTCCCTGATTTGATATTTTGCACCTGCTTTTGAAATATGCTTAAATACTTACAAATTCTAATCTTTTTTTGTCCTTTTGCGCTGTTTTATCTGGTCAGGTTCTGGCTCAGCAAAGGGCGGAGCAGCAACGACGTGATCAATCCCAACAACCTCCTCAGGGAGACCAACCTCTGGACCCGGTCATATTCATCCAGACATTACCATCTGAGCTGAGACGCTCTGTTTTGGAGGACATGGAGGACAGTGTGCTGGCTGTCATGCCCCCAGACATTGCGGCCGAAGCTGCAGCACTCCGCCGAGAGCAGGAAGCTCGTCAGAGGCAACTTATGCATGAACGCTTGTTTGGCCACAGTTCCTCCTCTGCCCTCTCAGCCATTTTACGCTCCCCTGCTTTCACTAGTCGCTTGGGTGGGAACCGTGGTGTTCAGTACACTCGTCTGGCAGTGCAAAGGGGTGGAACTTTTCAGATGGGCGGTAGCTCCAATCACAGTCGGTCAGTGTTTATTTGTTGAGTTCAGATAGGAATTAACTTTTTTGTAATCATCTTTTTACTAATCTGTTATGTATGAACTTTAATTGCAGCCCTTCTAGTTCCAACGTTGATTCCTTGTTGCGCCTCAGAGGTCGTCTCCTTTTGGACCATGAGGCTTTGTCGTGTCTCCTGGTGCTTCTGTTTGTAGATGAACCCAAGCTGAACACTAGTAGGTTGCACCGAGTTCTTAGAAACCTGTGTTACCACTCTCAGACACGTGGCTGGGTGATCCGCAGCCTCCTGTCTATCCTTCAGCGTAGCAGCGAGAGCGAGCTTTGCTTGGAGACAGCCCGACTCGACGACGCTCGAGGCAAACGAACACAAGGTCAGGTGTCATCTGGTGCCAGTAAGGGCTCCTCTACTTCTTCAACCTCAGTGTCCTCTTCCTCCTCATCCTCCTCTCTGGAGCTGCTGAATCGAGTGGAGTCACGCAGCTCAAGCCAGCTTTCTTGGCTCTCCGTGTCCATGGATGCAGCACTGGGATGCCGAACCAACATCTTTCAGATCCAGCGAGCTTCAGGACGGAAGCATGCAGACAGACATTCTACCGGAGGTGCGGTTGGCTCAGCAGGCCTTAGTGGGGGAGTTTCAGGAACTGGAGCAGGAGTCAGCTGCTCAGGAGGAGGAGGTTCTACTGTACATATTCATCCACAAGCCGCACCTGTTGTGTGTCGACATGTATTGGATACCCTTATACAGCTGGCCAAGGTGAGCGAATGTCAAATGTTGGCTTGAATCATCGGTATGAATTAATGGATTTTAAAGAAATATTTTTGCCTTACAGTTTTTAGTTCTATGAAAAGTAATGTAACAACAAATACACTTTTTGGTGCAAATTCTTATTTTTATTATTATTTGCAGGTTTTTCCTAGCCACTTCACACAGCAGCGCTGCAAGGACCCTCAGTCATCCGCTTCCTCCACAGAGTTGGACTCACGTCTGTGTAGCAGTTCTGCCTCCACAATTGGAGGCTGCCGATCAGGTGGTGGAAGCCAAATGAATATATCTGCTATGCCCATCAACTCCTCTACCCACATCTCCCTAAGCTCATGTACTGGCACCCCACAGTCCTTGGGTATCTCCACTGACTTCTGGGACTTACTTGTTAAGCTGGACAACATGAATGTCAGTCGTAAAGGCAAAGCTTCCATGAAGACTGTGCCTCTGGGGGCATCCAGTGAAGCTGAGGGGGCTCAGATGAGTTTGGAAGCATCCCCACTGGGCCAGCTAATGAACATGCTATCTCACCCTGTTATCCGTCGCAGCTCTCTGCTCACTGAGAAGCTTCTGCGGCTACTCTCACTCATCTCCATTGCTCTGCCTGACAACAAGGCAACGGAGTTACCAGCTGGCCACCCTGTGCCTCAGGCACCTTCTACAGTTTCTGCAACTCCCACAGTTCAGGCCACTGCTGGGTCAGTGGGCACGGTGGCTAGCCAGGCCACAGTCACAGGAACGGTGCCCACATCTCAACCAGCTTCTACTGCTAATGCAGCTACAACCACAGCTACTGCAGCAACAGGCACCATCACTGGTATGAGGGCTGAAAGCATTGTTCTATTTTTATAATTATTTTGCATTAGTGAAATGGCAGCAATTTATGCCGCAAAATATGTTTGCTTTGATATGACTGCAAATATGACTGTTCATAATGCAGGAAAACAGAAAGCAAGCGGGACCAGCACTGATGCTGATACCAAGTTGGCCTCCACTGGATTAACAGAGAAACAGCTGCAGCTCTCTGTAGAGGTTTGTTATTATTTATACTAGAGATCAACCTATATTTGACTATCATTACTTTCTTATAACTTATGAATTAAATTAAACTATTGGTTAATTAATGTTAGTAATTTACAAAACAATGAGTTCTTTTAATCTATTTTTTGGTTGTAGTTACTGTTGTAAATTGAGTTCTGCTGTAATACGTTAACCATTTCACATTCTGTGAAAGTTTCTGAATGTTGCTGCTTTATATACATACAGGCGTATTAAAATATACTAAATGTTACATAATTATGGATATGTTTTACATATGTTTTACAATAAAAATAATTTAAATCTGATGCTTTTCTGCTTTACATTTCATGCATGAAATTCATGCAATTTGCTCTGTCTAGTCACAGGCATTAAATATGTAACTTAAACAATCATGCCATTAAATGTTTAAGTGGGACTTGTTGCTGAAATGTTTGTTTGCCACATTATTTTAAACGCCTGAGGGTACTGCCAATAATAACGTCCTCTGAGCAATGTTGGCAAACATACATATTGTTTTTTTTCTTCACTATTTCAGCAATTTAGTGAAGTAACTAATACATTTCTTTATCATAACCTGAAACATGTACTGTAATGTATATTGTACATGTTTTGAGTCCAGAGTTTCATCTCTGAGGACCTCCCTTATCATAGAGATATTGGTTGTGGTACTATATAATGATGGCAACCTTTCTCAGCCATTCCTGCAACAGACACACCCAGGAATATTATTTATACATCCTTCCGTGCAAAACTAAACTGCATGTGTGCATTCCTAGGCTTGGGTAACCCAGAAACAGCCGTGTGGTTTGTGAAAACCTACTGTTGCCTGTATGTGTTCTACGCTAGGTGCTGACATCCCACTCATGTTCAGAAGAGGGTTTGGAAGATGCAGCCAACATCCTGCTGCAACTGTCCAGAGGGGACAGCCCCACTAGAGACACTGTGCTCAGACTGCTGCTTAGCGGGGCCCGCCACCTAGGCTACACACTCTGCAAACAAATCGGTTAGTACATCAATTCTGTTAGTTGTTGAAGCGTGGGATTAAATATGACCTAAACTCTGAGTTTGTCTGTTTTTTAGGGACTTTGCTGGCAGAACTGCGGGAGTATAACCTGGAGCAACAGAAGAGAGCGCGAGCTGATGCCCAGTCTCCAGAGGCGACTTATGAAGACCCCTCCATCACTGCTCGACTCAAGGGCAAGATGACTAGCAGGTGAGTTTTCTAAACACCCCACCCCCACCCGCTAATAAAAAAAACAAAAAAAGTGCAGAAAGCCTCTGACTTTCTCTAGGAGTTTGACAGCTCTATAAGAATTACTCTGGTTAAACTCTATATGGTCTGCTTACAGGTTCGATGGATCAGAGAGTGTGGTGATTGTGGCTGCCCAGAAGCGCACATTGGGAGGTCGAGAGCTCCAACTGCCTTGCATGAGCTCACTTACGTCTAAGACATCCACGCAAAAGTTTTTCCTACGTGTGCTGCAGGTCATCATACAGCTGAGAGAGGACACACGCCGTGCCAACAAGAAGGCCAAGCAAACTGGAAGACTGAGTGAGCGGAATTTATTAAATAGAAAAATCTCTATTTATGCCAAACAAAATTTACAACTAGAATAATATTGGATTTTTAATGTCTAAAGGAACTTCAAAGAAAGTTCAGTGTTTGACAGTAGGGGACTTCTAACATCTGCGAATTTAGTAATTTTGCCAAATCACCACTGTTTATATATATATATATATATATATATATATATATATCTCCACAATGTTTTACATGTTTGAAACAAAATATTTTGGCATCGCTTTGATGTGCAGTAAAAGATATGTGGGTCTGTTCTCTAATATTGTGTGTTTTGGCTGCTCTGCGGTTGCAGATTCCAGCAGTCTGAGCTCCACCAGTAGCATTCAGGCTGCTGTTCGCCAGCTGGAGGCTGAAGCAGACGCTATTATTCAGATGGTGAGAGAGGGGCAGCAGGCACGCCGCCTTCAGCAAGCTGCCCCACCTTCTTCATCATCCCCTCTTGCTGCTCCTGCTGGTGCGTCTGGACCGTCTTTGGTGGTTGGCCATGTCCCCAGCACTGCTGCAAGCAACAACCCTTCTGCCGGCATGGCCGGTTCTGCCACGGTTAGCACGGGCTGCATTTACAGCAGGCAAACCGCTACTCGTACTACTCACCACCCTACATAACAAAATGGAATAATAATTGAGCTGGTTAATCTGGGGAAAAACGGGCTAAACGTTTTCAGAAACAAAACTAAAACATTTGGTTCCACACCAGCCCCAGCGGGATTAAAGCAGTGTATGCAATCACAATAAATAAATATTTTTATTTATAGTTACATGTCTATCGGTGTGAGGACCTGGGATATACTGTGGGGCGTGTTTATATTCAGGGATAAGTCACTCCTAGTCAACAGTTGAGGGAAAGTGATATTACCATTTGCTAACATTTACATTAAATCTATTATGTATTTTGTTACCAAATCAATTAATATAATTATACAAGAACATAATTATAATTATATATTACAACTGAACCCTTTTCGATGTAAAGCTTGGGAAATGCAAGCGTAAAAAATTTTTAATTCCATTTGGCCGTCATTTTGCGTTCACAAAAGAAAAATATAAACTGTTTTATTATTTGGGATTGCAAATACATTTTATGCAAGTATAAAAAATGGTCTGCTATATATTCCCATAGTCAAACTCAATGTGTTTATGATATTGTAATTTTCACAGTGAGGTGTTAAATACTTCTAGAAACTCTTCTATGCACCTAGAAGTATTGTGTATGGGTTGTATGCTAGGATATTGTTTTCATGTATTGACATCTTGCCATAATTGTAATTTTATTAATTGAAATACATTTTATTAACATTAACTGCACTGTATGTGCCATCTCAACTAACAACCTGATGTTTGTGTACACATTCATGGCTTTTGTGGTAATATGAATTTTGAATGAGCTTTTACCCTTCCTCTCGCGTGTTCACTTTGGCTGACTGTTATGGCTAAGTGCTTTGGCCCTCACCCCAACACCTCTTCTGATTCTTTCCTTTAATGCATGGTGTTCTCACTGAGGATGTACACTGATGTTAATATAAAATGCATTGGTATCCTCTCAATGAACATGCTGTTTAAAGCTGTTTATTTGAAAGCTCATTTTGGTTTGTTTTTTTTATCTCTATATTAGTCAGAGATGCATTCTGCAGCAGAACCCCCGGCATCACAGAGAGATGACTCTCCTATGGACGTTGACCAGCCCTCACCTCCAGACCAGGACCAAGCGCCGTCGGGTGAGTTTTCACTTAATTGGCTACCCAGCTAACAATTTAGTATGGTAACCTTCAAGTATTTTGTAAAATAAGGCAATTTAAAATGTACCTTAGTGCATGTTCCATGTTCAGCCTAAATGTGTTGCTTGATTAGGTGTGTTTGTGTGAAGTAATAGGAAATGTTAAAAAACAAACATTTGTTTAGGTGAGGAGAACAGTCAGCAGGAGCAGGAAGAACGGCTACCCGATTTACCCCTGCTGAGCGAACAGCTCCTGTTGGACGAACTATGGGACATGCTAGGCGAGTGTCTCAAAGAACTCGAGGAATCTCATGATCAGCACGCTGTTTTGGGTAAGCACAAATATTTCACATGCCACACTGATAAGCTACTTGAACTATCTTTCAATTTATACTAAGGGTCTATGTTAGTCTTACAGCCTGCGGTGGAAGCCTTCTTTTTGGTGCATGCTACAGAACGTGAGAGCAAACCACCTGTACGAGACACCCGAGAAAGCCAACTGTCCCACATTAAAGACGAGCCACCTCCACTTTCTCCTGCACCACTCACACCCGCCACCCCATCCTCGCTCGACCCCTTTTTCTCCAGAGAGCCTTCCTCCATGCACATCTCCTCCAACTTGCCTCCAGATACCCAAAAGTTTCTCCGCTTCGCAGGTAAGTTTAGCTCAAATTTAAAAAAATATAATTGCCGATTACTGGTGAAAACTATGGTATTTTATGCTTCCTAAAACAGAGACCCACAGAACAGTGCTTAACCAGATCCTGCGCCAGTCCACCACTCACCTGGCTGACGGCCCCTTTGCTGTCCTGGTGGACTACATTCGTATTCTTGACTTTGATGTCAAACGCAAGTAAGTCACAAATCACAACTGTAAATGAGAAAAGTGGTGACTTGTTGATTGTGTTAACTGTTGACTAGAAGATCATGGGTTCAATTTTCAGCACCACCAAACTCCCTTTGCTGGGCCTGTGAACAAGGCCCTTATGCCTCACTTGTTCAGTTGGATACATCAAATAAATGTAAATCGCTCTGGATAAGAGCAGCTACCATATAGCAGAAATGTACAAGTGATTTGTATGTGTTCATCAGGTATTTTCGTCAGGAACTGGAGCGACTGGATGAGGGTCTAAGGAAGGAGGACATGGCTGTTCATGTGAGGAGAGATCATGTCTTTGAGGATTCCTACAGAGAGCTTCACCGCAAGAGCCCAGAGGACATGAAGAACAGACTGTGAGTCCTTATTAACGAGTTGCTCTAGTGAAATACACACTTGGTTACTGGTTACTCATTATTTACCAGTTTCATAAGAAAATAATGTGACAGTATTGTAGTGTGTTGCTTATTGTTTTTTTCCAAAATGATTATTTTATTTTTAAATAACACTTGTTACTCTCTTGTGTGACTTGTTTTTCAGGTACATTGTGTTTGAAGGAGAAGAAGGCCAGGATGCTGGTGGTTTGTTACGAGAGTGGTACATGATCATCTCCAGAGAAATGTTTAATCCTATGTACGCTCTGTTCCGCACATCACCTGGAGACCGCGTCACCTACACCATCAACCCGTCCTCTCACTGCAATCCCAACCACCTTAGCTACTTTAAATTTGTGGGACGAGTAGTGGCCAAGGCTGTGTATGACAACAGACTGCTGGAGTGCTACTTCACACGCAGCTTTTACAAACACATTCTGGGGAAGAGTGTGAGGTAAACTGTTTCCCCTCTATACCAAACATGATTTTAAGTGGTTGTGTTGGATGGAGTATTAATACAGTTTGGAATTTTTTTTTCTATATAATTTTTGTTTTATTAGTTTAGTGTTTCATAATTGGACTACCAATATCAAATTTCTATTAATAAAACTTTATACACAATTTGTCACCTAAGGTACTGGGGTTTTTTTTCCCTCTTCAGGTATACTGACATGGAAAGTGAAGATTATCCTTTCTTCCAAGGACTAGTCTACTTGCTGGAAAATGATGTGTCCACCCTGGGCTATGAGCTGACATTCAGCACTGAGGTACTGCATAAATAACTGTTGACTGGTGATTATAATATTAGACATGCACACCAGTTCCTTTGGAGCAGAGAGTGAATTTCTGTCAATTCTGCCCTGTCAATAAACATGCTACATGCTCCACTCAACAAAAAAGGTGCAGCAAAAAGCTAGTTAAATCATCAAGGCTTTAAAAACAAGACATATTTTTTTTATTAATAATTTTAAATATATTAAAGTTAGTAAAATTAAAAAATGTAAAAACAAGCTGATCAGATGATGATCACATCAATACATTTATTGAAGAAATTCATTTTCAACAGGGGGAATAAAACAACTAGGCCTGCTAGAGAAATTTCATGTCTAAATGGCTTTTGGTTTTTTGCCTGTAAGCAGAACATTGGCGGAGTGTTTACTTTGTGTTTACGGAGTGGAGCACACAGTCAAATATTGAGAATGAGAGTCACACTTCCTCTTCACTCATCTTTTTTTCTAGGTCCAGGAGTTTGGCGTGTGTGAAGTGAGGGATCTAAAGCCCAATGGGGCCAATATCCTAGTAACTGAAGAAAATAAGAAGGAGTATGTTCACCTGGTCTGCCAGATGAAAATGACTGGTGAGATTTACACCCGTCAGAAAGTGGGTCAGAAAGTGTAGAACTATGTAACGTGTAAAAACATCTAACCTATTTGTTTTCTTTTGTGGTTAAAGGTGCAATTCGTAAACAGCTGGCAGCCTTTTTGGAAGGCTTCTATGAGATTATTCCCAAAAGGCTTATCTCCATCTTCACAGAACAGGAGTTAGAGTTGCTCATCTCAGGCCTGCCGACCATTGACATTGATGATCTTAAGGCCAACACTGAGTACCACAAGTACCAATCCAGCTCTATTCAGGTAGTGCTGCACATAATGGGTTAAAATGAATGTACAAGTTGGGACAGCTTGTTATTTGTCTCAAATACAGTTGTTGTAAATGTCGGGGTTTTATATCCAGTTTTGTTTGCTTTTGAGACAGGACATAAATCAAGTAATAAACAGGAACGTTAGACAACAATCAGCTGAAAAGTTTTATTAGAATTTCTTTGTATAAAGAAAGTGTTCAAACACAGACAGCACTTTATCTATACAGTGTAGGGTATTTGTTTAAAACTAACCTGAAATGAAGGAATGTATATGCACTCTGAGGTTGTACATTATATCACAATTTGTAATAGTCCCATCACAGGATATGTAATTAATTTATGCGAAAAATATAAAATATTGCCAAAAGGGACATAATTTATTTATAAATTTTTTTAATTTATATATATATTTTTCTAACATGCAGATTCAATGGTTCTGGCGTGCACTGCGCTCCTTTGATCAGGCCGACCGTGCCAAGTTTCTGCAGTTCGTCACTGGCACGTCCAAAGTGCCTCTGCAGGGCTTTGCTGCACTGGAGGGTATGAACGGAATTCAGAAATTTCAGATTCACCGTGATGACCGTTCTACTGATCGTCTGCCCTCAGCACACACTTGGTAAGCTTAAAAAAACCACAAGTTACTTACTTTAAATGAATCGTTGAGAGCTTTTTTTCTCTTTTTTTTCTTTTTAGCTTTAACCAGCTGGATCTCCCAGCCTACGAGAGCTATGAGAAGTTGAGACACATGCTGCTGCTGGCCATTCAGGAATGCTCAGAGGGATTTGGACTGGCCTAAGGACCTTCCTTAATCTACACACACGCACACAAACACACACACACACATCCGACACTGATTTAGACTCACATGATGTTAACTTATGACACAAACATATTCTCACTATAGACGGCCATGACCAACTTGTTTCTAATTCATGTTTAAGGAAGACTGAATGAATGAACGAGAGACCGACTTATTGACCTTGCCTACTACACACAAAACAAAGTCTCTCACTGACGCACAGAACTGTATTTTTGGTATATTTGTGTGTCTCCCATCTGCAATAAAATAGGATGGGCCCGAGAAGGACAGTCTGGAGGATTCAAGTGGACTAAGACAAAGACCTTTTCCCATATAGTTTGTTTTCTCTGTAAAAAAAAAAAAAAGGTTTGGGAGTTTATTATGTTTAATCATTTTTGTTCCTCTCTGGCTGTTAAAATAGGAAGGTTGCTTGTGTGTGAAAATGATGGCTATAAAACTTCAGGGTCGGACGCAGAAGATTGTCCTCTGTTGCTATTGCGTGACCTCATTAGCTTTGGAAACGGGGAGATTGGGGAGGGAGGGTGGAGTTTAGAGTTTTGATGTACTTGCAAATATGCAGGGACTTTTCAAAAGGTGACATTTTTAGGCAACTTTTGTGGTATTTTTGGGAAGGATAACAGAGATGAATGAAAGTGAAGGACTGATGAGAACCATGGGCCTTCTGACGTGGTTATAAGACTGCTGAAACAGCAGGTAAACAGAATAAATTGCTACATAAATAAATGCATAAAATTGATCTTACTGTGTCTACTAACATTGTTTTAACCAATCCTTTCAACTTCAACACACAATACACCAATTCTAATTATAGATCAGTTAATGGGTTAATTCATAGAACTCTGTTTACATGAGGAGTGCCAGAGGAGAACATGGCTTCTTATTTCTGTACCTCTTTGGATAAGTCAGATCCCACTGAAGAATTCAACGCTGTTTTTAAATGAGGTTTATATCTTTATATGCACTTTTAGCTAAAAAAAAAAAAAAACCCCAACAACATTCGACTCAATCCAGATCAAACAATTACATTTTTTTTATTTTATTTTTTTACGAGATGAGTCAGCCAGCAATTCATTTATATTCAGAGCATTTGGCAGATTCCCTTATTCATATCAACATACATTTACTTAACTCTTATACAATTAAGTAATTAGGCCTAGCTCAAGGGCCCAGCAGTGATAGTTTGATTGTGCTGGGAATCAAACCTCGACCTTCCAGTTAACAATCCCAAACCGTAACTACTGAACTGCTAATGCTATCAGCAGTACTGATTTGGTTTTATCCATGCCTCGAACCAGCATGTGGTATGTCAGTGTGCTCTTGGTGACTTTATTCCTGTGCTGGGTGGGTCTCTGTTGATTGCTTGGTGCACTTAATGCTGCAGCTCAACAGTTTATCATGCTTTTAATACACATTTTCAAAGACGTTAATTTTCTGCCGTAAGGCCTTTTTTCCCTTTGCACAGTGTGGTGTCTCCTGGTCATGTGGGTGCCACATTAACGGCGACCACTGGTGCGGTTAGGATGTATGTTCTCGTGACCACAGCAGCTTTCAGATGCAGTACGACTGACTAGTCGCTGTGAGCTCATCATTAAATTCTAGGTGTAAGCAGTTTCCCCTGAGTAATATTGTTAAACAATTAAAAAAAAAAAAAAAACACCTAAGAAATGCTGTGATATGGTTCCTCTATGATAGATTAAGAGGTTGAGCGTATTCCTCACAAATATTATTACTGGTACTGTTACTGTTGTACTAATAAAACAAATCTGCAGGTTTCTTTTGTTAAAAAGATTGTAATATTCCTCCCTTTACTGACTGTAGATTTATTCAAAAGCTAAATTTATCCCAACCCCTTTGTGCTTAAACAGATGATTCAGCATCGTTACATGTATCATTTAAGCCAATTGTTTGGCTTCCTGCCAAGTTTAATCAAAATCCTTGTGTTTTTTAAGTGTTCTAAACAATGCAGTGGATTAATGTCAAGCTTTCAGACTTCCAGACTTCTTGTTGACATTTAGGAAATGCATTAGAATTCAGCTCCATCCTCATTTCGAACAATCCCATCAATCCGGTGAACATGCTTTCAACAGTAATGCTCCTGATTTCCATTTTAAAGAAGAAAAAAAAAATCCATATTCAAATCTATAATGAATATCACTTTGAGATAAAAAGTAGTAGTTATGGGCATGTTCATATTTTCTTTGATCATACTTTACTTTCCCCACCTTGTTGATAATTGTGCAAATTAGTCACTTCCTCATCTCCAATTTTAAAGTTTCAGCAGCATCAAATAGAAGAATTTCATTTCTCAGGACCTATTTTGTACTTGAGGACCACCTCTTTGTGCTGCAATACAGACTGACATGAACAATAGAAGTAGGATGGGATCAACATTTAAATCGACTAATTTCTAAACAGTGGTGTCAGAAGTATGTGCCAACCAGACAGGCCATTTTTTAAATCGTTTCTTTTCTTGAGTAAATGTTTCAAAGTATCTTATTGGCTGATACATAAATTCAAAGACAACGATTCTGGAACAGTTTACTGATAATGACTATTCATTCATTCATTCATCTTCTTACCCGCTTATTCCCGAATCCGGGGTCACGGGGGTCTGCTGCGCCTATCCCAGCACACATGACTATTCCTGGATTAATATTAATTTATATTCAAATAATTTATGATGGGCTGAGAACAACATGAATGAATTAAGTTTACTGATTTATGATTATGTAATAATAAGGATCAGTAAGTTCAGTCAGTTAATCATAAACAATCAACTAATAAACATTGGAATGTAAAATGTTCAGAAACGGTGAACCTGTAAAAGTGCAATTTTCTTACTATAAACAGGGAATCATTCATTCATCATCATACCCGCTTATTAGGTAATTCAGCTTTACATGGTCTTCTGGAGCCTGGAAAGATTGCCAGTCCATCACAAGGCCACACATAGATGAACAACCATACAGGGGCCCATAGGGTGAAAGGCAGGGGTACACCTTAGGCAGGTCAGCAGTCTCAGACATAGGCTCCACACACACACACACATTCTATGGCCAATTCAGAATCACCATGCAAACGCACAGGATCGAAACCGGGACATGCTTGCTGGGAGGACACCGTACTAATCACTATGATAATTGTTACTTTTATATCAATTTTCATATCGAGCCTAACAAATCACTGACTGCATTAAATATTTTTCACCAGTAGGGGGAGCACCTCTCAGATATGTTGTTTATAACGCTGCAATCTCTTATCGAATTCTCTATGTTTTGTATAATTTGCACTAATTGTACGAGTCCATTCCATATTCATCAGTTTGTTTCTTTCCACATTTATCGAATGCAGATTTAAGCTTGTTTTCCTGAACTGGTTGATCGATAATTATTGACTAGATTTAATATAAATAATGCAAAAGGAGCCAAGCTGGAGAGCCGAGCGACTGATTTAAAGGTGCAGTAAGTGTGAAGGTCTTTGCTGGCTGAGGTCCCAACATTTTCTGGATACTGAAAATTGGTCAGAGATTCTCTCTCTCTCTCTCTCTCTCTCTCTCTCTCTCTCTCTCGGATTGATTTGATAAGAACATTCTTAGAGAGAGATCAAGAGGAATAGAAAGAGAGAAAGATATAGCAAGGGAGAGAAAGGGAGAGAGAGTAACATATTAGATTTTGGTTATGTAGTAGAAGTGTCTTCACTCCAGCCATTAGGGTTGCACAAGCCAGTGCATACTTAGTGCCGGTCCCAAGCCCGGATAAATGGGGAGGGTTGCGTTAGGAACCAGCGTAAAACTGCGCCAAATCAAATATGCGGATCACAACAAAGAAACCCATACCGGATCGGTCGCGGCCCGGGTT
>JAOTRA010000014.1:1422739-1434675 GCA_026260255.1 Pseudolaguvia tuberculata | reverse complement strand
GTGTGTGTGTGTGTGTGTGTGTGTGTGTGTGTGTGTGTGTGTGTGTGTGTGTGTGTGTGTGTGTGTGTGTTGTGTGTAAAATCCCAGAGATGATGTTTTTGCTTTATCCTGGGGTTGTGTAGAGTTAGGTTACAGATGGTTTTTCTATCTTTCTTACAGATTCATTTTAATGAGTTACAGCCTTCAATTATTTATGATTTCTTTTTTCATCTACATTGTTTATGAAAGCCTGAAGCAAAAACTCTAGATAAATAAAACTTGCATTTTGTACCACAGAGAAGACGAGACAGAAGGAGACAGGCCAGAGACAGAATAGACAGACAGAAAACAGGGCAAACAAACAAACTAATAAATCCGAATTCAGAAGTGCGTGTGTGTGTGTGTGTCAGTTTGTGTGCATTGTTGCAAGCTGTGTGTTTGCCCATGCTTCTGCCATGTGTCAGTATAGGAATAACTGAATTTGTATCTGTTGGGGGCTATAGAGAAAGTGTTGTCATGGAAACACAGACAAATCAAGTGGCTAAAGCACCCTTTGGCGGCCTTATATGTTTTATCGGCTTTTAGCTATTCTGGTAATAACACTTTCATCTAGAGAGGAAGACAGAGGTCATGAAAAGATATTATTATTTCATGGAGAGAGAGACAGAGAGAGAGAGACAGATACAGAGACAGAGAGGGATGAGGGCGGTGTAAAAAAATAGAGGAAGTTTAGAGGAAGAATGAGTACTAAAGCGCCTTTATATCTTTGTGTATCCATGTGTGTGTATTCCTGTGAGTGTGTTGGTGTGTGTTTAAGTGTAGGTCAGTTCTCAGGGGGTTTATAGATGCTTTGTGTTTTATAGAATTGACTGTGCACATCAAAAGCTTTTAGGTAGACACAAGCAGAATAAATACTGGGGCATCTTGTCAATAAAATTTTTAAAAAGATATTTTGGGTTTTTTTTTTTGCCTTTATTTATAGAACAGACAATGAAATTGCACAGATGAAATGAGGGAGATAGAGAGAGAGAGGGAGGACCAGAACCAGAATCGAACTCAGATCTTTGGAGCATAACTGAAAATGCGGCTGTTGGTGAGAAAAAAAAGGGGAAAAAGAGGTTTTATAGGGGCCTGAAAAGAAAGAACAGAGATTAAATGATAAATTGTATAAAAAAATGAATAAATAAGTAATGGCAAAAGCTGCTGACTGTATTGGATAATGAAACACACATCACACTCAAACACACTTAAACCGCAGCCACAGCGAAACCTAGATTCAATATTGACTTTTTATCAGCCACAATAATTGCATTTTTGTTCAAAATGGCTCCACTTAACTAAATAAGATTGCCAAAATGTTTATAGAGCTGGTGTAATCCTGTACACTCGTGCAGCATTGCATTATGGGAAAGCATTATCTCATAGTGCTACTTCATACGCTTATTATCGGTGGATTTACTTCATTGCCACAGGCTCATCATATGGAGATGAAACTTTGCTGAAGACACCCAGGCGTTGACAGAGTGACAGAAAGACACCGGCCAGGCTAGTAATATACGAAGAAAGCGAGGAAATGAATGATGAATTCTGGTGAATTTGGGGTGATCCGCACTGACATGGAAGAAGAAGCTATAAATAATTTATCTTTTAGGGGGTCTTTATAAATTACAAGCTTCCCTACACATTGGCAGGTCCATCATTTCTTTCTCTTCTAACCTCAATCAAATCCTGATCTCTTTTTTCTTAATCCTCCACTCTTTCTTTCTGTCTCGTGGTCTGTCTGTCTTTCTTTTCAGAGTAGACAGACAGACCCTTAGAGATGTCTCAAGGGTCAAGGGTACGCAAAAATTCATTTATCCCCCTCCTCTCCTTCTTTTTGACACACATCCTCACAGCTGGAGGTGATAAATAATTAAAGAGAAGGCATGACAGGACAACACCCCTGTGCAAACACACACACACACACGCACGCACGCACGCACGCACGCACACACACACACACACACACACTTTTGATTCTGGGTTAAACTACCGGGCCATTTTCAAATTCAAAGCTGCTTACTTGCTGAAATAGAACAAATTACTGAGAGTTTATACTGGCGGGTGGTGCTTTTATTTTAAACAAATAAAAATGCTAAATCAGTGAATCATATGAGTAATTAAGCAATAAATGTAATTACAAGGTGATTACTAAAGGAAGGAAACAATAAAAGGTATGACTTACATTGTAACAGTCCAATTGCATGAGATTATATTGATTCCCTAACAAAAAAGCAGTAGGAGTGTTCAGGGAGAGGAATTTGAAACAATAGAGTTACTGTACTGCATTTATTCTGCAGATCTTGGTACCCAATCTTGACCCACTAACATCATCTTTTAAAACAATGATCTCTTTTGGAGAAGAGAAAAGAGGTGAGGCTTGTTTTAGCCTGAGAGAATGAGAGCATTAACAGTTAAGTTATAAATATATTATTGGGATAGCACATCTATTTTTTGTCTACAGACAAAACAGAGTTTAAAGTGAACAAAAATAAAAAATATCAAATAGCACAGCAGCCATAACAGCCACTAAGGTATTACATATAACCGTTGGTGTCCACATGAGTGAACGTCCTGCACCACTGTAGTTCACCTTACATTGACAGTGAAAATCTGCTTACATGGCAGACGCTAGTCTACTTATCCAATTTAAATAAGATTTATTTTCACGTGTGAATAAGCCTTGAAACCGATCTATAAATATCAGAATCCATGACTGAACATTTTCTGTATTACATGTATTATGTAAATAAATGATAATATGACTATAATAGAGAAATAGGATTCATTCATTCATTCCATCAGTTTCTTACCCGCTTACCCATTGCCGGAGTTTATCCCAGGACACATAGGGTGAGAGGCAGGGGTACACCCTGGACAGATCTAGAATAGGGTGATTAGATCATTTTATTTCATTATCAGCTTGCAATATATATCTGTATTAATGTTCGTACCATCTGATATTTAGAAGAACAAAGTAGTTTTAAGCTCTTACTTGGATGGTCAGCTTGGGGTGATTATAAAAAAAGGTTGAAATTTAATGGTGTTGCTCGATAAGAAACCAGTGAAGTCTGAAATCCAGAGGGACGTCTCCTTTAGCGATCTGTCTGACAAGAAGACATTAAAATGCGGTGCTAAAAAGCCTGCCATCTCTCTCTGAGATGCTCCATGCTTTCCTGCATGTCAATTGTTCATTCTAAGTGTGCTCATTTATAATGCTAATTTATGATTTTGATGAAACAGGGGGAGGATGCCAAATGTTGTGTACAAAGGTTTAAATTAGTGGTGTTACATTAATGGTGTTACAAATTTGCCCAGGTGTATTTTATTCTCTTTTTAATTAATAAATAAGGAATTTATTTGCAGTGGCTTTACATTGTGCTAAGATAATTAAATATGTGTGGTGGTGACAGATGCTCAGTACCATCTGTTTAGTGTAAACCATAAGTAGGTGGTCGATTCCCATAGGGTTTCATAATTCCATGTTGGAAATGCTTGGATAATCTGTAGAGTCCAAATGCCGATGGTGAAAGCTTCTTTTAGCCCTTTGACCGATCTAATGAGGCAGGTAACTGGCTTAAGATGCTATCAGCAACATTTATATAGCCTTGCACACTGTCTCTAACTCCATTATCTATACAGTTACAAGGCAAAGCTGGTACAGACAGCTTACCTAAACCTGACTCTAAGCTCTGTCAAAGGAACCAGGATGAAGAATTCCTCAGAATGGGGGTGTTTTATGAGTGTGAAAAACGTGCTGGATGCAGTTACAGTATATAGTAAGGCATTGCTTTGTTTTGAATATGATTTCAGCATTTCAAGTATCCATAAAGCAATGCAATGTTGCTGCTTTTATTAATTCCGATGTATAAAACACTGTGCTCAGACTTTGACCAGACCTTCTTACATACTGAATATGGGACACACTTAATATGGCCAGTCTGCCAATATCAGCATGTTTGGACTCTTTTCACCCCAAAAAATATTAAGCAATTTAGCGGTCACAGTCCATCAATCCAGAAGATCAGCTCTACCCAAGCGGATAAAGTCTCCTGCTGGGAAAAGTGGTTGATTCACCAGAAGATTGGGATTGAACAAGAGTTTTATGGAATTACAATTGGTTCAATGTGATTTTCTGGGGGGAAAAAAGGACAAGTTGTACATATATATTTTATATTACAAAAGATGCATGACTGTTTACAGTAAATTATAATAGATTTATGAGCAATAAATGTTCCTATAGTGTTAAGTACCTCAGCATCATTGATTGGCACTACACTATATAGATTTAGCCTAAGTCTGCCTCCTATAATAACAACTAAAAGATTTTCAACAATGACTATGGTGATTTTGTTTATTCAGACGTAACAGTATTAGTGAGATCAGGCACTAATGTTGGGTGATGAGGTCTGGGGTAAAGTATGTATTTCAGTTCATCCCAATTTTTCAGTGGGGTTGAGTAAATTCAGGTCACACTGAATGTCTGCCAAATGCCAGAAATGAACCAAACTATAAGTGTGAACACACCTCTCAGTTTATAATCTGGTACACTATTATAGGCTGCTAATTCTCTACTGAATTGTTTCTCCGTAGTCACGCTCTCTGACCCTAAGCATCTGCAAACATGTTACGCTTGGTTTGGCTGCCCAGTTAGCCTGGCATCAGTTGCTGTTAGCCTGACCTTTTTGATCACACATTGCTAAGTGATGGATTGATTAGCGGGTTGGGAATCTGCTAATCTAGTCACCATTCCAGCCACACTGTTGATCAAACACCTTTGATTCTCACTACTTGCTAAATACCCAACACAGCAGCACGATTCATCCACTTTCAGTGGCTCAGCAAGGCTGTAATTGGTTGCTGAAACCCTGGTGTGATCAATCGTCTCATCAGGCCATGTGCGTATCTGAAAGCCAGCTTTAGGCTAGAAGAAAAATGTGGTGAGTGACACTGATTGGGAAGAGACGATGTGTGATTTAGGTTGGGAGGGGATTACTGTCTAAGCTGTCAACATCTCCCATCTTTAGCACTTTTTCTACACCCCATCTTTCTCTCTCTCTCTCTCTCTCTCTCTCTCTCTCTCTCTCTCTCTCTCTCTCTCTCTCTCTCTCTCTCTCCATCTTCTCATTCTGTCACGGTGTCACCGAATGCTATGGTTGATAGAACCTGATGTACTTAATGGACCATTTAATCCCAAGTCTTATGCTTACATTATTTCTCTTAAATATTTCCTTCTTTAAGTGATAATACTCAGTCTGCTATGCTTTACACATGCAAGCCAATCATTATATCAGACCCAAAAATGACACTAAAATGTTTATAGCTTATCAGAATTCTGACCTGAAGGGAACAGCGATTCAACAAAATGGACCAAAAATGAAAGTAATGCATATCTTATTACTAGCAGTAGAATCTAAATCCCAACTGCATAATAAGGTGCACTTCCTTTCAACCTTAGTTTCTATCTCCAAGGTCGCTGTTGCCTGGCAATTGGTGCTGCCAGGTTATAGCAGAGCCCAGCTTGTGCATCCTGCTGTTCCAAGACCTGCAGCATCCCAACCTTTCTTTTATCATTTCCTTTCATCTCTCGCTGTTGTTATCGCACCTACCTCTTTTGTGTTACACGGATTTCATGAACACGTCCTCGGGGACAGTCTTTTGTATAGACCTGTGATGAAGGCTTATCTAAAACCAGAAGTAAGAGCTTGATGAAAGGTGGTATAGCATACATTCAGGTTATTTGACAAAAATCCTGTGCGCTGAGTTGGCAGATTTGGCTCCAGATGGAAAGTATGCACTGATTTTGGACTGAGGCCATCACCCCTGCTGCATGAGTGATACCAGCGCAAATAGATGCTTATCTTCACACTCTCTTAATTAAACAAATCTTTACATACACAACACCCAGTTGCAGTGCTTTTCTCAGGAACTACCCTTTTCTATTTGTTTCAATTACATAGTCGCCTGGTCGCAGTTATAAAGGTTTACGCTGTGTATTTGTAATTGTACTGCTTGTATCTATTTGACTCAATTTCACATATTAATTTACTTACTCTGGGATCAGAATATCAATTAACTATTGAATATAGAATTTCCCTGGCCTACATAATTAAATTTACTGTTTATATTGTATTATAATGTTATAAAAATTGTATCATTTAAATGACTTTTATACAAATAATAAAAAGGTCAGAAAAATTCTCTTGTAGTAACTGTCAGGTTATAAGCAGAAGGTCTTGATTACCATATAGTAAAAGACCCATAATCCAACTGGTAATTTGCTTAATTTTTCTAGCTTAGTGATTAGAGTATATGAATGCCTATTATGGGTTAAATTCCCAGCACCACTAAACTGCCACTGCTGGCAAGAGTCCTAACCCTCAACAGATCAGTTGAACAAAAACTGTGATAAATGTAGGTCAGTCTGGATGAGGACATTTGCCATTTGGCAGTCATGCGTCAGAATAGTAATTTTTATAAAACACTGCCTGCTTTCATAATTGAAATTCATAATAAGCATCAGTTTGGATGTGTTTGGCTGTGTGAAGACTGGACTGGGTTTACCAGTTTACATCACTAATTTCAATTGCTGTGAAATAACAGTGAGTCTGATGTAAAATTATATTACTACAACTATAATAACTTTATTACGGTCATAGACACTGCCGTCATTGTCATGGCTAGATTTTTAAACATACTGTACATTTAAACATATTATTAAGAATGTCTTATGCTGATGCTGAGATTTTTATTGGGTGTGACGAGGATGGACAGGATTAGTAATGAGTTTATTAGAGGGACGGTGCATGTAGAATGTTTTGGAGACAAGGTGAGGTAGGCTAGGTTGAGATGGTTTGGAAATGTGTAGAGGAGGGACATGCAGTATATTGGTAGAAGAATGGAAGACCAAGGAGGAGGTTTATGGATGTGGTCAAGGAAGATATGCAGGTAGTTGGGGTGAAAGAGGCAGGACAGCGGTAGTGTAATCCGCTGTGGCGACATCTAACGAGAGCAACCGGAGGGAGAAGAATAAGAATAAGATTAAGAATCGGTTATAAAATGAGAGATTTATTGCCAGGTACCAACTTTATAGTAATAATTCAAACTGATGCATATGATCACAACTAGTTTTCTTGGTAAAGAAAAAAAGAACTGGCTCTTAATTTAATTCCAATCTCATACTCCTCTTTTAAGAGTAAAAAGAGAAATCCTCTCCAAAGTACTGACGGTACCGAAACGCTTTTCTGAAATATTTTGGCTTTCTTTCTGAATCATTTTACTCCTTACGAACGTTATATTGATTTGCAGTGAGACTTCAGGAGAAACTATCAATATTTCAGGTGAACCAGTAAAGAGCTACTGAATAATTGAATAATTCCGAAATAGGTTTTGTTATATCATATTGTCTCACTGTCATAAGAAAAATCCAGGAAAATATGTTTAAAAATAATTAGCCTTTGAAATGATCCCAACTTTCCCACTTGGTAGAATCATTAGATTAGGGTGACCTTTAAAAGATATCTTTTAAACCCCACAAAGCTGCTCGGTAAAGGCCTATGGCAACAATACTTTGCAATTAGACTCCAGAAGGCCACCTGCTTAAATAGGAGGCCCACACCCAATTGACTGAAGCAGGAAGTGATTCACTAGTATTCGGGTGAGGGCTCCCTCTGCAGGCAGTCCTCCGGAGTCCCAGTCCTTACACAATGATATATATTCCATTAAAGATTTCAAAATAAAAATGGTAATTTCTGCATTTTCACTGTGACTAGCTATAGTACAGTTTACCCTTGTTTACCCTAACCTTAATCTGTGGTGTAATTGGGTTGTTCCTATTTGTTGGTGTGACATTCTACAAAAGTCATAATCCCCTTATGATTAAGGAGATGCCTTTTTAAAAGATTTTTTATCATCTAGCAGGGGTGGGCAATCTCGGTCCTGGAGGGCAATCTCGGTCCTGCAGAGTTTAGCTCCAACTTGACTCAGCACACACCTGTAAGTTTCAAGTACCAGACCTTGATTAGTTGGTTTAGGTGGGTTTAATTAGGGTTGGAGATAAACTCTGCTCTCCAGGACCAGAATTGCCTAACCCTGATCTAATGTTTAGAAGATACTTATGTTCTATGGAAAATTGCAAACAACACCTATTTTAAGATAGATTGTAATGTGGGCTTAGTGAATTTATCTTCTCTCCTTCTCTGAACATTTCACAGATCGAGGCCCTAATTTTAGTGCTAAAATGATTTGTGATATAGTCTTCTAAAATCCTAAATTTAGGAATGACAATCCTATTATTTTCTCCCAAATCATTAGTTTTGCGCTACGTTTAGCTTTAAGCTCTTTTGTGAATACAATATTTTCCTGCAGTTTTTAATGCAGGGATGTTTTCAATAAACCTGTCCTGGATGTTATACATATATTATTATAATTTCCCTTTACTTTATCCTGAATTAAATGTTACATTTTTAAATCTGTGATTTTTGACAAGCTTAGTCTTTCTTTCTTTCTTTCTTTCTTTCTTTCTTTCTTTCTTTCTTTCTTTCTTTCTTTCTTTCTTTCTTTCTTTTCCCCAGTTGGAATCCAGCAGGAGGTGTGAACCTTTGAGAACAAGAGGAAGGAAAGAAATCGAGCCAGAGAAGAAGAGGATCATCTTAGGGAAGGAGGGGAGATAAACTGCACTGGCTGAAGCATAAAGAGTAAAGAGAGTGGCGAGGTGTTGATTGTGTGTGCTGTTTGGTGGTTATCCTCACAAAGTGTTTGAGCCTGGGAGCAGGTGCATCTTTGATGGAACAGTGAGCAATGCCTACCATGGTACTACAACAGGCATGCAGCAGGGGGCGCCACCTAAATCACCTCCTTTTCCTTCTGGTTCTTGCTGCTACGCCAGGCCAGACTGCTATCCATATTGCAGAAAGCTGTGAGTAGTGATTTTTTTTCATCCATGAGAACTGTGTGTGTGACTGTATGAGTTTATTCATTCATTCATTCATTCATTCATTCATTCATTCATTCATCGTCTTACCCGCTTATTCCCGAATCTGGGGTCACGGGGGTCTGCTATGCCTATCCCAGCACACATAGGGCGAGAGGCGGGTGACCAGTCCATCTCAGGGCCACACATAGACAAACAACCATTCACACACACATTCACTCCTATGGACAATTTACAATCACCAATCCACTTGTGAGAGGAAACCGGAGCACCCAGAGGAAACCTATGCATACGCAGGGAGAACGTGCAAACTCCGCACAGAAAGATCCCAGCCCGGGATTCGAACATGGGACCTTCTTGTTGTGAGGCGACTGTGCTATCCACTACGCCACCGCACCGCCCTGTATAAGTTTATCATTTTTTAAAATAATCAATTTGTTTTAGCAACATGTCAGTTCTCATTCCTGATCTATAATATTTCTATGCAATTAGCCTACATTACTTTCTACTGTAACTTTAGCCCCACTCTGACAAAGCAGAAACCCGATTGTCCATATTATTGTTTTAAACAATCAATGAGACAAAAACTTTTATAACGTGATTAAAGTTTGTATCTATTAAATGTTATACCATTGCTCTAAAGGTCACATGTTTTTGACAACTCATTTATAAAGCTGGGTTTACACTGCATGGTCATGGTTTGGTTTTCTAAGGCAAACTTTTGAACGGTTAAAGAGTCCTATAATTCTATTCTAAAATCTGCAGCTTTTTGATTGATAGTTTGACAACGATTGATGGTTGCTACAATAACTCATTTCCTCCAATGAAAGTCTGACAGTATGAGAAACCAAGAACCGATAGGAGAGCTGCAATTAGGGGGACAATTTCAAACCACCCCAAGAAAATAAGGAAACCAATGGACAGAACAGCAAGGAGAAATGTATTGAGTTAGGGAGGGAAAGTGTCGTCGCTGCCATTTGTTTGCTAATGTTCCACAGATAGGTGAAGTAATACTCCACAAGAGTTTTCTAGTCTGTGTTTGTTTTTTGACACGTCTCCAATATGAAACTTGAGACCATACAGTGTTACATATTGATTATCTTTGTACAGTCTGAAAGCAATTATTTATGGTGTATTTTCCAGTTGACTGATGTGCTGGTCTCATGGAGTGAGATCTACCAAGTACTACTGAAAGCAGGCAGAATATAGTGAGAGCTACAATACTGATAAACTGGACTCATTCATTCATTCATTCATCTTCTTACCCGCTTATTCCCGAATCCGGGGTCATTGAGGTCTGCTCATCCCAGCACACATAGGGTGAGAGGCGGGAGTACAACCTGGCCAGTCCATCTCAGGGCAACACATAGACAAACAACCATTCACACACACATTCACTCCTATGGACAATTTACAATCACCAATCCACCTAATCTGCATGCTTTTTGGACTGTGGGAAGAAACCGGATTACCCGAAGGAAACCCACGCAAGCGCGGGGAGAACATGCAAACTCCGTACAGAAAGGTCCTGGCCCGGGATTCGAACCCGGGACCTTCTTGTTGTGAGGTGACTGTGCTAACCACTACGCCACCCCGCCGCACGGAGGGGTGGCGTATTTGCCAGTGGCTGAAGAAAAAGGGTTGAAATAATTAATAATATATTTAAGAAAGTGCTAAAAAATATGTAAGGACTAAAAGGATAAGTTTTCTGAACCACAGTGCAGTTAAATTTATAAGGTGAACAAACAAATAGAAACTTAACTTTGCTATAAATATGAATACACCAACTGGACTAGGCATTACAAACACACAGTACACGGACAATAAACCACCAGGAAGACAAAGCCGACGGCTCTATAAATACACACATGAACAACCAACAATCAACAATCAAGAAACTAGACACAACTGAGCATAAAAGACAAACAAATCAAATCAAATAAGACACAAAGCAGGGAAAGCTCTAAACAGAAAACACCAAGTTCATGAAACAGGAAGTAAATAAACTACGATCTAGACAAAGATTGGCTTAGCCAGCATAGTGAAGCTAAACAAAACTAAAGAGGACAACATGAAACATTACACATGAAGATAGAACAGGACAAAACCCCTGAATCTACAACACAGACAATCCTGACAATATGAAACATTATATCTTTAACAAGGCGGCGCGGTGACGTAGTGGATAGCACTGGACCAGGACCGGGATCTTTCTGTGCGGAGTTTGAATGTTCTCCCCGCGCGGTTTCCTCCAGGTGCTCCGGTTTCCTTCCACAGTCCAAAAACATGCAGATTAGGTGGATTGGTGATTATAAATTGTCTATAGGAGTGAATGTGTGTGTGAATGGTTGTTTGTCTATGTGTTGCCCTGAGATGTATTAAGGCGCTATATTAATGAAGGGCTATATTTGCATACATTTTCATACATAAGACGCAGCATTTTATATGGCGGATTAAGCAGTGGTGTAGAGGGGATTTTTTTAAGATGTGTGCCAAATACGGACTGAACCAGGACTGATACAGGTTTAGCCCCATGGAGCGCAGAGCTCTGCGCCAGTCGCAATTACAATTACAACATTTGGCAGACGCCCTTATCCAGAGCGACTTACAACTGAGCAATCAGGGGTTAAGGGCCCAAAGTGGTGGCTTGGTGGTGCTGGGAATCGAACCCTAGCCTTTCTGGTATTAGGTCCTTTTGTCTGTGGTCACAAAAATCATACTAAAACATTCATTCATTCATCTTCTTACCCGCTTATTCCCGAATTCGGGGTCACAGGCTCTGCTGCGCCTACCCCAGCACACATAGGGCGAGAGGCAGGGGTACACTCTGGACACCAGTCCATCTCAGGGCAACACATAGAAAAACTCACAAACATTCACTCCTATGAATAATTTAGAATCACCAATCGACAGTATGGTTTCATGCCCAGGAAGAGTACTACAGATGCAATCTTTGCTTTGAGGATGTTGATGGAGAAGTATAGAG
>JAOTRA010000014.1:1395470-1412569 GCA_026260255.1 Pseudolaguvia tuberculata | reverse complement strand
TAGATAGATAGATAGAAAGATAGATAGATAGATAGATAGATAGATAGATAGATAGATAGATAGATAGATAGATAGATGGGTGTTTAATGAGAAGAGGACAAGACTAACTTTTTAAAGCTTGCAATCATCTTGAGTCATGGTTTGGAGTCTTGCTGTAAGCAGCACAGGAAGTGTCTACCCCAAGTCCTTTTATAGCTTGACGTTAAGGACAGTTTCCCTCCTCCACCACACAGGGAAAGGTCTCTATGGTTACACGCGTCCTGCAGCCCTTCTTCATGTCCATGACATCTAATTTACTCCAGGATTGGCTCAGTGAAGAGAGAGGAGCAGGATAATGATATGCTTTTAGCCTACTGACTAGGAAACAATCATGGCCAACAGAGCAGGCATCATTAGCAGAAACATGAGTGTCTATTACAGCAGAACTGCTCACCTGTATTGCTCAGCATAAACTTCTGTAGATATACAAAACATTAGTTCAATCTTTGGTTTGATGAGGTAAGTGAGACAGTCAAATTGAAACATTCATATGGCTATCATTAATTAATTTAAGAAAGAAAGAAAGAAAGCAAGGAAGGCAGAAAGAAAGAAAGAAAGAAAGAAAGAAAGAAAGAAAGAAAGAAAGAAAGAAAGGAAGGAAGGCATAAAGAAAGAAAGAAAGAAAGAAAGAAAGGAAGGAAGAAAGGAAGAAAGAGTTAGATGAACAACTAAAGTGAAATTTCTTGTGCGATAACATCCATTAGTCAGTAACAAGACATTTGTAATCCTATTTGTCACTAGTGGTGGGTGGTGTATTTTCTACCTTCAGGTGGAGACGAGCATTTTGGTTGGGTTAAAATATCCGATTGGTTTAAGAAACAGTCTTAATTTATAATAACCAATTAGCAATCTGCCAATGTTTATATCGTTTAAATTACATATGCACAAGAACTGATTTCGAAGGCTTTGAGCAGATTACGTTAAAATTGGCGCATATAGCAACTAAAATTTGATTAGACAAAAAATGTAAAATCCACATTCACTTACAAGAATCAGTGCAGCCAAAAAATGAAGAGATTACATGGTTGGGAATAAATTAATACAATTTGATTGAATAAATATCAAGGTTTAGGCTGTAAATGTAGGTCAGCTTGTGATGTGTGTTTAGGGCAGCAAAGGAAAATTTCTGTTCCCGACATATTGGTGGGATATCCATGGTTTGGGTTTGCATAATGGGTCCTATTTTGCATTATTGGCATTTAAATGATGTTAGCGTGAAAACAGCTTAAGGCTCTTTTTTTAGACAGTACATACATGATACCTATATCATACTGTAGGATCTTATTTGTCATGATATCAGACTTTAGGCATACAAGAAGTTTTACATTGTCAATCCATAACAGGTTCAGTAACCTGCAACAATCACTCGCAGCAAACACATCATGCAAACAACGCAGTAAATTTCTCTACATGCTGTTCTGCCCACCGGACCTTTATTCAAGTTGATAATTGCATCATTCATTCATTCATTCATCTTCTTAACTGCTTATTCCCGAATCCGGGGTCACGGGGGTCTGCTGCGCCTATCCCAGCACACATAGGTCGCCAGTCCATCTGAGGGCAACACATAGACAAACAACCATTGACACACAAATTCACTCCTATGGACAAGTTAGAATCACCAATCCACCTAATCTGCATGTTTTTGGACTGTGGGAGGAAACCGGCGTACCCAGAGGAAACCCACGCAAGCGCGGGGAGAACATGCAAACTCAGCACAAAAAGATCCCGACCTAGTATTCGAACCTGGGACCTTCTTGTTTTGAGGCGACCGTGCTAACCACTACACCACTGGAACTGGAACTGGAACTGGAACACCACCGATATTGCCAAAATTTCATAAGAAGAAAAAGTTAAAGTAACAGCTTTTAATCGTTGGTCAATAAACACATCAAACTAGCAATCACAGACAACAGATATTATCGTACATTATAGGAAGCATTTAAATATCCATCCCAGGCAACCAAATTGAGGCCAACATCACAGTGGAAGCTTAGCTATTAAGTACATGCTGCTTTTGTGATGAGCCGTGAATACTTTTGCACAAACACTCCATTCAATCAGCTCTATGGATTCTCGATTGTTTAAGTTTCTTTTGACTTACTTCATGTTCCATTCAATCGTACTTCTTTTGTTTGTTCAATATGTCCAGCTATCTTAAGATGTCACCGCTCAATGAAGTATGTAATGGCTGTGATGAGTTAACTGACTGTTCTACTCATATATAATAACATAACACTTTTTCCTCTCTTTTTGGCTGCTCCCGTTAGGGGTCGCCAAAGCGGATCACTCTTACCCACGCTACCCTGTCCTCTACATTTGCCTCTTTCACCCCAACTACCTGCATACCTTCCTTCACCACATCCATAAACCTCCTCCTTACTCTTTCTCTTTTCCTCCTGCCTGCCACCTACATCCTCAGCATTCTTCTACCAAAATACTGAATGTCCCTCCTCTGGACATGTCCAAACCATCTCAAATTAGACTCCCTCAACTTGTCTCCAAAACATCCTACATTAAACATCCAACTACCTAAACTCATTTCTAATCCTATTCATTCTCATCACCCTCAATGAAAATCTCAGCATCTTTAACTAAATTATGTTAAATTCTATTATATTGTTATAGGAATAAATCATATAAATATTGTACTGCACATATTAGAATAAATTATTATAAATTTATATTTATGTCATAAGTGGGAAGTGGGAGCCTAGTGGTTTATGTGTTGGACTAATACCAGAAAGACTTGGGTTCGATTCCCACCTCCGTCAAGCAACCACTGTGGGCCCATGAGCAAGGCTCTTAACACACAATTGCTCAGTCACTCTGCAAAATACCAAATCTTAAAATTTATTTGCAATTATAAGCAAATATGTATACTTAAATTCTGTAATAGGTTTGTAATAAAAAACTTTAAAAAATAAATGTCCATCAGGATTAAATCAGAGTGTAAATTCAATTGGAATATACTGACCTTCTCATCTAACAGTGATGAAATAAACGGCAACATGTAGTGTTGAAGCTGTCAGACTTTTCTTTCAATAATTTTTAGTATTAATTCCAGCTGTTGCTGATGCTGCACTGAAGAGATAAATCTTACAACCTATAGAGTAAAAAGGGGAAATTTCTCCGCTAGGCCAAAATACATTTTAAATATATGTGAAGTATAAATTGTAAATATGATGATTATGCCCTGAGATGGACTGGCGACCGGAACAGGATGTACCCCCGCCTCTCACCCTATGTGAGCTGGTATAGGCGCAGCAGACCTCTGTGACCCCAAAATTCGTGAATAAGTGGGTAAGAAGATGAATGAATGAATATGATGATTAGTAAAATATATATATTTATTTTAACCAAAATACATGAGCACCAAACCGAAGCAGCCAACAGAAACTCAGTCATATGTGATTACTGAGAACAAACTTATATTTATATTATAATATATTATATTATACAGTATATTGGTGATTTTTATTTTTTAAAGGGACAGTAAAGAAAAGAAGAGTTTTTCTATGTTTAAAAAGGAGTTTAGATTGCAGTGAATTCTCAGTTGAGGAAATGACCAGTCAACAAACAAACTTTGGCATTATTCATTAAAAGTATTAAAAGTAATTTTCACCAATATCACTGAAGTACTGAAATATACTGGGTAAACACAGTCTCTATGCTTGAAGGTCGACGATTCATATCCAGCAGGGATCTTGGTGTGTGGAGTTTGTATATTCTATCGTTGCTTTCACATTTTTTATTACCTTTTTCAGTAAAACAAATTCTTTAGACTGCCGGGCTAACAAGCTGAGAGAATCTCAGTAGGGCAGCTTATTAACCATGCACACTTTTCCCTGTCTCTCTTTCTCTCTCCTTTCCCCTCTCTCTCTCTCTCTCTCTCTCTCTCTCTCTCTCTCTCTCTCTCTTTCTCGCTATGGTGCAATTACTGGAAATGAACTTCAGATAAAGGATCTTACTATTGACCATCTTCTGTAAACACTGACGTGATCTGTCAGACACAGAGTCTAAGCATCTCGATCACAGTCGCGCCACTTGTGGAGCAAAAGCATGAAATTGGTTTAGGTTTACAGAAGCCTTTGAACCCAATAGATTTATTGTTATTGCAGAAGAACAAGAATTTAAAACCATTTATCGAAATGAAGTCATTATACTCAAAACTTGATGGAACAACCCAGGCATTATGTTATGATGTAAGTTTTGTTTAAACAGTACTTATACAATGATATGGCTACCAGTTGGGTGCGGTGCATTTGGTACCTGGGCTTTCAGTGGTGACTTATCCGGCTGATACACCTCTTAATACCACAACTAGCATGTTGCAAAGGTCCTAGGTTTGATTCTCAGGTCAGGGATTTTTCTGTGCAGAGTTTGCATGTTCTACCCGTGCGCGCGTGGGTTTCCTCTGTGTACTCCGGTTTCCTCCCACAGTCCAAAAACTTGTACATTAGGCCGATTGATAAGTCTGAATTACCCAGAAAACCCCAACCATTAGAGTTGCACAAGCCAGTGCAGCCTTAGTGCCGGTCCCAAGCCCAGATAAATGGGAGCTTTGTGTTGGGAAGGGCATCCAGCGTAAAAAAGGCGAATGTAACCCCCAACAGGAGCAGGCTGTAAATGTAAGTCCGTTTCTCATACGGTTTAGGTCAGCAGAGCAGACCTTGCTGGCTCTGATTGTACACCACTGATTTTTAGCATTTTCCAAATGTTCAACTGCAACTTTAATATTTTTTATCTCTTAGTACTGATTTTATTTTAAATTAATATTAAAACCAGAGGCGACACCAAAATTGCAAGCAATCAGCTGAAGTGAAAAGGTCACATGTCTGACAGTGTAGTGGTCTTTAACCAACGTGTGAATATATGCTTTTCACTAATTTGTATCATCCCTTGTCTCACATGAATTCTGAGTGTGTGTCAGCTCAATGCATTGGATGCTCATAACCTCTTCTCCAACCACAATTCTGTCTTTTTATTAAATATTGACATATTTGAATTTCCTCCTTAAGGAATTCATTAATATCTGGTAAAATTGAATTCAGACAAATAGAATAATTAATTCATAGATTTTGCAAAATATTATACTTTTTTTATTATATTATTATACCTTAATCTTTTCTTGAGGATGATTAAAACGACATTATGATACATGCCCTAACCCTTCCAAGTCACTAACCACCATCACCCTCTGATTGGGGATATGATCAAGCAATGGTGAATTCTTTAAGGTGAGCACCAACTTAAGCGCGGGGAAAACATGCAAACTCCGCGTAGAATGATCCCGGCCCGGGATTCGAACCCGGGACCGATCTTCGTCTTGTCCGAGAATATATTTCTACGTCCTAGTTCAGAGTTAAAGTTTGTATTGTTAGATAATCATCGCTGTACGGTTTTGTCTTAGTTTCTTTTTAAGTATCGTGTTAAGTTTGTATTACCTTTAATAAAGAGTGTTCTCGCAGTCTGGTTCCCGCCTGTGCTTAAAACGTGACAAATGAGGCCATTCCACACAAATAGCAATCTCACCATGATGTAATTTTTACACATCGTACATTCATTTTACAAAAATATACATTTATTTTTTCACTGGTTTAATAAATCTAATAAATAATGCTTGACATTTTATTATTATAAATATGCCCTTACCCAAATTGAATAATTTTTTCCTTAAAGGACTCTTGGTCAGGGGTACATTTAGTTAAATTGATGGAGTTGGGAATTGAACCCATGATCTTCAGATCTGCAGCACTATTACAATGACTATAACTTCTAATAGTGAACTTAAATCCCATAGCCACAAAGCTACCACTACTGGGCTCTAAAGCAAGGTTGCAACCTCCAAACCCAGTTGTAAAGCACTCTGAATAGAAAATGGAAGAAAAGTCATAAAGAAAGCAATTTGTGTCAGATAGGGCATTTAAAGATCTTTGCCGGGAAATCAACTGTTCTAAAAAACTTTGGAAACTTTCTTTCATTAACTCAGTGCTTGAACAAAGTGTGGTTGGATACATAGCTCATATCCTTAGAGGCGGTGAAAGCAGAAGAGCAGAGCTGGTGGACACCATACAAGTCTTCTTATCTTCTAATAAATAACATTACTTCTTATTGCGTCTTACAAACTCTATTTAGACACACATTTAAGTGTTAAACTTGTGCCTACGGTAAAAGTGTTGTTTTTCTATTTACTTAGATTGCTTTTTCCCCTGATGGTATTTTACTGCACCTAGAACCAGCAGTGAATGCAGTGAATCCTCCATGTAATTTGGAGAGTCAAAACATGCAGGATCTATTAATTTAAAATTGCATACTACTTAAGTATGTATTAAATTTACATGAGAAAGTACTTCTTAACCGTGGTCTGATGGAATAGTATAATGTACATCGTAAACAAGTTGCACAATCTGAGAAGAGGTCGATTCTCGGGAAGTTTTTTTGCGTAATGTAACACTAGGAATTCGAACCTACTACTTACCTTGCATACTCAATTTCACCTGCTATAAGGTATGGAGCCCTGAACATATGTTCAAAACCGATTGTCATGGAATTGTATTGATCCTATTCTGCTACTAATGCTTACTGAGAAAAAATGGATATGTATTTGATAATATATTTTGTAGCTGGAAGATAAATAAAAATATTTACTAACATGTTTTCCAGGCTATTTGAAAAATACATGTATATACTGTTAAAGTGCTGTCATTTAATGTTGCACAATAGGAGACAAAAGATTGGAGACAAAAAATCTAAATTTCCCCCTTGCCTTGTGTTTGTTTTGAAAATTGTCTGTTTTGATACAACGACAAGCATAGCAGGCAAGCAAAAGAGAAATACCGGGCAACATGACAGGCATCTGCTTTGTATCCTTTACAAGCTAATGCTAGGAATTATTCTTGATGAATTAAGGCTGAATTCTCCTACCGCTTGTTTCAGCTTGCTGCTGCATTGCCATTACTCTTTCAATTTGGTTCCTTATTCGCCGCTTCACGAATTACCCTTTCCATTTGCTTCCTTTCTGTAATCCTGTGATGTGACAGGTTTGTTACCAGTCGAGTGGGTCTGACACGGGGGTTCTGGTTGAGATAGCGCTATAGGTAAAAGATGGTAACAGGACTGATAATGTGATGTGGGGAAACGATGCACAGGATCTGCACTGAATTGAACGAAGATTAGTATTCAGGTTGGCGAAGGCAGGAAGATTTACTGAATAATGCCAGCTTAGGTTTAGGCTGACAAAACAACAAGGCAGTGCTCCCGGGCATCATGTTGTATGAAATGTTCATTCCTAGAAAAGCTTTGATGCCTGGAAAGATTAAACAGGCGTAATGGTGGCTGTCAGAAAGTTTGATTAGCACAGATTTAGAACACACATTTCAGACATCCCTATTTCTTTTGAGCTGGGAAGATATGCCAAATCTCCAAGGCAATGCCACATTGCATTTGATCACCATTAACAAATGCTGTAATTAACACACATATGGGGTCACTCAGATGAGGACTCTCCCATGGTTTCTTCATACCTCATCTTAGGGATTTAGTTTTACAAATTAAAATTAATTCAATGAAATACCCTGTGAGAACATAAACAATAATTATATCACTTAAGGAACATAAGTATTGATCCAACTAACCACATCTCTGATTACAATAAACACTGTAAAAAAATATAAAAAATGTAAAGGAACAGCAAGGTAGTTAGTTTTGCAGTGGTGTTTAATGACTCCTATAAAATCAGGGCTTTGAGAATTTGCTGATTTTTTTTTAATGAGGGTTCCTGTTTTATCCATTTGACCAGAGGCACAGAAATTGCTTTCTTCATTTCCAGCAAGCAAAGAAAACGATGATATCAAGCCTATTTCTGCTCTCAAGATCTGTCCTGAGGGCTACAGACATAAAAATGAGGTCTGTCAATGATAACAACTGCGGACTGACTCATTTTATTTTCAAATCTGCTGCAATAACATAGATTTTATTTGTTTAAACTAATTAAAATGCACAAGAGGTTAATATTCATTCCACTAGAAGTACAAACCACTAAGAAATAAAAAAAAGCGCTACACGACAGAATTCCAAAAAGAGAGCCTTTCTTTTTCTCATTAAGGGAAAGTGTGAGATAAATACGTGTTTAAAACATTTGCAAGCTGTGTTCCATCAATCGTGAATAAGCCCCTGAGCAAGGCCCTTAAACCTCAATTGCTCAGTTGTATAAAAGATGGAAATGTAAGATGCACTGGATAAGAATGTCGAACAAATGCTGTAAATGTAAATTAGGGCTGCATGATGGGATATTGTAATGCCAGGCCACTAGATGGAGCTCTTACCAGAATATTGACTCTTTCCTGTTTTACTTCCGGTCATGCCTAGAGGTGCTGGTCATATTATTAGACTGTCTTCAAAAAGTTCACTAATTCCATTCAAAAAGTGAAACTTGTATAATGTAATACATTCATTCCGCAAAGACCAAACGATATATTTCAATGTTCAATTAAATAAAATTGATCTTAAATCCTGGGGCAACATTTCATGGTGGTTTTTATGGTTGACTCACAACTAAAAGTTCGATTACCAGACAAAGGGTCATCCTGTGCAGGGTTTGCATGTTTTCCCAGCTCTTGAGTGGGTTTTCTGTGGGTACTCTGGTTTCCTCCCACAATCCAAAAACATGTACATTAAATTAATTGGGGATTTGAATTCTTAAGTGCGCTGGGGAATAAGCAGGTCAGAAGATGAATGAATGAATGAATGAATGAATGAATGAATGAATGAATGAATGAATGAAGATTAACACAGAGGGCAGTCTGTGTCATTTTTCTTAGTATTTAAATTCTAATTTTAATTGTCACAGGATGCTACACTGTATAGTGAAAAGTTTTCCTTTAGGTATCCCGCCTTGGAAAGTTGGGGTCAGTTATGGTACAATGTCCCTGGAGCAGGAAAGATTAAGTATCTTGCTTAAAGACCCAATAGTGGTGGACTTGGCAGAGTGGGGTTTGAGCACAGGTATTCCTGGTTCCCCAATCAACAACTCAGGTTCTTAACTAAATGAAGTTGAAAAAAGGCCTCTCCTCCATATAAAATCGTTTTCCTCAGTACAAACAACAGTGAATGTCTTTATTCAATTTTATTATGTTGGCAGCTCTTTTTGCAGCTGACAGCACTTTTAATTTTAACCCATGTGGGTGGCTGAGTTTGGAAATCATGAGTGATGAGCATTAAACATTCGACACATTAACGTCAATTTAATTATCACCTCAATATAATTGGAATGGTGTTAATTGTTTATGGCCAAATCCATTATGCAGAAACTCCTGCATACAGGTACAGAACAGACATTCATTTTCAGAAGTCAAACAGGCAGGTTATAACACAGAAGATCATACCGGAGAGGCAGGTAAATCCGATCGTACAGGCAATACAGTCAATACCCAAACAGACACGGTCAGAAGACACAAAACGCTTGGTATGTTCAGGTAGACAAAACAATCACTTTGCAATGTGACAAAAAAACTGTGCTCCTTAAATATGGCGCTCAGGTGGCAATCGGAAGCATTCTCTCCGTATAACAATAATTTAGCCTTTTAGTTTATTTGCTGCTGAATACACAGACCTCAAAAAGACATTCGAGGTGCGCACTATGGCATAGCGCAGTAATATGTATATGATTTTATTGACGCTCTGATTTTCATCTTTGGCTCTGAGTGCAGCACATCAAAGTGTGTCTTGCGTTCTATTTAATGACTAGCTGCCATTATTATTTCGATACTTCATTACCTTTGGTGCACAGACCTTTACAGAATATAAAAGATTTTCGGGAGCAAGAAAACGTGCCAATATTTGCTAGTTTAAATCTAGTACAAGAGCAATGTAATATGCATAGTAAATTGATGTGTATTACGCATGCTGATGCGCCACCGCTACTCTGGGAGGATCATGTTCGACTAGGATTCAAATCTGATCCCTTAATTGTATAAATCATTAAAACTTTTAAGAAGAAGGGATTACATGGAGAAGCCAAAAAAAAAGGAAATTGAGCCCTGGAAACTGTATTATGAAAAATGAACGATTATCAATGACATAGATCCATATGAACACAAGAATACATTTGGATACCGAACCACTGCCTTCACTCACACATGCATACATATTTAACTGCAAAAACTACCTTTATTAGCTAATACTGTGAGGAGATGCTTTGGGAATACCCTTTTATGACCTTTGGTCTAAAGCACATGCAAAATGCGTTCAATAGAAAATACATTACGATAAGGGCGAGTGACCTTAGCAACCAGAAAGATTCCTTGGAGCATGCTCAATTTGCTTTTCTTTAAGGAAAATGAAGAAGCAGTCTTCAATGTCCAAGGGGATGCTAAGAGGGGGCAGCTCCAGTCTTTGAGGTCCTCATGATGAATAGTACAGTGTTGCTGCTTGCAGTCAACTGACGGTGGAGATCTGAAGCCAGCAACAACAACCAGGGGAAACTTCAGGGAAGAAAGCCAATCAAGAACACATCCCCTTTGGGTGGAAAGTTCACATCTCAGTATACAAAAGGTTTCATCTAAGAATACAAAAGTTTCTTCCATATAACCCCTGTCACATGGCTCATTAATGAAATGCATGGATGCTGCACTGGTTCCTTTAAAATTCTAGAGGTTCTATGACTAAGACCTTGGATGACTGCCAGGTTTGTTTACCAGGAATTTGTTTTAGTGACAAAATATCCACAGTGAAACAAAATGACAGAATGATCTAGAAACAAAGCAAAATACTATTCTAAAATGATGCATGTACATGTTTGACAGGTACAGATTTGAAATGGACATGTGTATGTGTTAATAAATATACTGAAATAAAGAAAGATGGTACTAAATGAAAAGTAAATGATAAAATAGTTATCTATAATTTAAATTACAAATCTTCTAATACATTATCCTTTTTGCATGAACAATCTACATATAAATTTATTTAATGCACCATTTTGGAATTCATTCATTCATCTTCTAAACCGCTTATTCACTAATTGGGGTCACAGAGGTCTGCTGGAGCCTATTTCAGAACACAAAGGAAGACAGGCAGATACCTGTATACAGACAGGTTGTCAGTATATCCCTGGGCCACACATGCACAAAAAAACACTGACTCAACCTAATGGCCATGTTTTTGCACTGTGGGAGGAAACCGGAGTAGCCAGAGGAAACCCATGAACATGCAAACTCTGCACAAAAAAAACTCTTGCACAGGAATCAAACCAGGGACCGTCTTATTGTGAGGCCACTATGCTGCCTTCTTTATAATTCATTCATTCATTCATTCATTCATTCATTCATTCATTCATTCATCTTCTTACCCACTTATTCCCTAATTTGGGGTCACGGATGTCTGCTGGTGCCTATCCCAGCGCACATAGGGCAAGAGGCGGGGGTACGCTCTGGACGGATCGCCAGTCCATTGCAGGGCAGCACATAGACGAACAACCACACACACATTCACACCTATGGACAATTTAGAATCACCAATCAACCTATTCAGCATGTTTTTGGACTGTGGGAGGAAACATGAGTACCCGGAGAAAACCCACACAAGCGCGGGGAGAACATGCAAACTCAGCACAGAAAGACCCCCGGTTCAGGAATTAAACCTGGAACCTTCTTGTTCTGAGGCGACCGTTCTAACCACTACGCCACCACGCTGCCCTCTTTGTAATTTAATATTTAATTTATGTCTATTTACTAAAGACTAATAATTATCCACTTAATCAACAAAAAGTGCATTTTAATTTTGGTCATAAATTAAATGTTTTAGGATTTAGAAGTTTTTAACATCTCTGCCCACACACACTCATACATGAGCTTTAATGTTTCATGTAAACAAAATCTTTTGATTAGAAATTGACCCATTGTGCCAAAGGTGTCTTTAGATCCTGAAGACACCAGAAGAATGAACTACTCCACAATCAGCAGGGCTTGTCTTCAGTTGACACTCTACTAACCCAGTGCTTTAAAGTGGTGCTAAAGAACTCTTAAAAATCTGTGGATTTCACTTAAGCTATCTAATATACTGACAAATAACCCAGTGTGACTGACAGCTTAATAAGACACATAAAACAGTAAGCTTCATTTGCTCACTTATACAATCAGCATAGTCCTTCAGGTACAGTGGGCTGCACATCCAACCACATTAACATCAAACATTTTAGAGACAGAAAAACTTTATCAAATACTTTTTATAATTAAAGTCTTGACACATTTGAATTATTTTAATTAATTTTATAACTTTTAATTTTCCTATTTCACATTTTAGTTATGAATGTTTGAAGAATGTACTTTGAGCTTTCAATCCAAGAAGGTAATTTTACTTCAGAGGTATTGAAAAAATTAAAATATGTAAAAAAAAAAAAAAACCCATAATGCTTAATTTGTCTATTAAATAGATAATAGAAAGAAAGCTGCTTGTTTCATTTATTTCATTTATTATGTTTGTCATAATCAAGTTTAGGTTATGTTTATGAGTGTCACATTTTTCAATAAAACCAAACATTGGGTTCCCAAGACATTGGTTTCTGCCTCCATGGATTCTTTACACCAGTTTTATGCACATTTTGGTTCCTGAAAAAGCTTTAAAATCCGTATTAGTTACTAGTTACTGAGTTAATAACTGAGTCACATCATTATAAAACTATGCACACACCAGATTCCAAAAAAGTTGGGACACATGGTGAATTGTACAAATTGTGAATAAAAACCGAATGCAAAGATGTGGAAATTTCAAATGTCAATATTTTATTCATAATAGAACATAGATGACATATCCAATGTTTAAACTGAGAAAATGTATCATTTTAAGGGAACAATAAGTTGATTTAAAATTCTCTTCTTTTTTTAACAGTCTGCAAACGTCTGGGGCCTGAGGAGACAAGTTGCTCAAGTTTAGGAATAAGAATGTTCTTGTCTAATACAGGCTTCTAGTTGTTTCACTGTCTTAGGTCTTCTTTGGTGCTTCTTGCTCTATGGGTGAAAGATCTAGACTGCAGACTGTTCACTTCAGTACCCAGATCATTCTCCTATGCAACCATGATGTTGAAAGAGACAACGTCTGGTTGTTCTAGAACTTAGATATACCATTCAGCATTGATGGTGACTTTCCAGATGTGTAAGCTACCCATACCACTCGCATTACCTACCACATCGATTCTGCACTAGTACTACTAATGAAAGACATCTCTGTCAACAAAGTGCATGGACTTTGAGAATAGTCCTTACTTTATAGTCTTGTATCATTTTCTCTTAGAAGAAATGTTAAATTAAGATGGATAGGATGCTTAGCAAAAGTGATTTATTCTTATTTTATTAGAAGATTTCAAATTCTTTAATTTATTTATTATTTGTTCAATCCCACTCGAGGCTCATCTTAAATAAGTAATGCATATAAGTATAAGTATTAAGGTATACAATAATATCCAAAATTCGTAACAGTTTCTGTCTGGATGTCCCTGCTTCTCCTAGGTTGATTTGGGAACAAACAGTGTATCCATTTACTAAATCGCAACTACACCCCCCACACTCTGTGATCCCGAGAAGTGTGAGGTCATCACATTACAGCAGATGCTCACAATCAGCAAGGTCTTTCGCAACTAGAAATTACCATTGTCATTTATGAGGATAATTATTGTAATTCTCCATGTACATCAAACCATTATCCACATAGTGTATCGGAAATAAGAGGCTCATTAAAAGCTTGCTTGTGGAACATTTGTTGCATTCACTCACTCTCACGGTTGGCTCTCTGAGAGCTTCTACCTTTTCAAATAACAACTAAAACATCCACTTTCTTCTATGACAAAATGTAGATATGAACAAGACACCAACATAACAAAAACCTTAAATCAATTTTACTCTCAGGATAATTGGCACATGGTGATGCAATCTAGATGTATTGAATGTAGAGTCTGATTATCATGCAGAAGTACCGCTAGGATAATAACTAGGTGGAAAATTCATACCTGAGTATGTAGGATTCTTTTACACTTTCAGTATTTTATAATTACTAGAAATGATGTCATCTTTATCTGTGGTTAAAGCCACTGGAGCTGTTTAAATTTATATTTGTATAGTAACCCGGGTTCTATAATCTTCATTAATTAAAAGCGCAATTTATAGTGACCTGAGAGACCTGAATGTTTCAAAAGCCCTTGTAATGCTTAGACTAAACAAGATATAAAATAAGAATAAGAACATTTCTGTTTTCTCATGTTGTTCTATTATGTGTACCCCTGCGGGAGCCCTATGTGCGCGTTAGTACAAGAAGGCTCAGCTTCGATTCCTAGGCATGGGCCTTTCTGTGTGGCGTTTTCATGTTCTCCCTATATTTGCATGGATTTAATCAGTGTATGTTATTTTTATTTATGTTATATAATTAGATTGTGGTGGATTTGGTTGGAAATAATCAATCCCAAACCTGAGCGACATTCACACCGTCAATATTTAGGAAAGTGGGCTCTGTCACCAGCCAGTATTTGCACAGACCTTTTTACTAGGTTTCTGGTTCAGTAACCTGTAGTACATTATGTGGTCATCAGTCTAGTTATTCCAGAAGTTTATAATCTTTGTGCGAATGACACATGGTGAAGAATGATCAAAGGGTAAGCAAAGACAAAGTTGAGCCTGTTTTTAATGCATAAAATTAATATTTGGCATTTTTAAACATTTGTTTTATGAATTTTTGCCTTACAGTGTTTTAGCATGTGTGATTGGTCTGCTGCCTCTGTGTTTGAGTGTGGAGTTAACAGGATTGTTTGGAAGCTTCATGTCTCCTAACTTTCCTAATGTGTATCCTAATAACCAACTTATCACATGGAATATCACAGCTCCAGCAGGTCACAGACTTCGGCTGTACTTCACTTATTTTGAGCTGGAGCCCTCTTTAAACTGCGAATATGACTACCTCCAGGTAATCATATTACCTCCTTTAATTATACATAAAAATGTATTATACAAAAACTCTTTGACACCATACAAAAATAACGTAACAGCCTTCACAATTCTACTAGATTGTGGATTTGTGGAAATTCATTCTGACTGCATTCACACTTCAGATCTTGATGACCCCAATTTTGATTTTGTGACCTATCTGTTTTTTTGACTATTCTCTTAAATCTTTTAAAACTGACACATCCGATAACTCAAAACAACCCAAGATAGACACACTGATCAGAAAATGAAGTACTGGGGCGATAATCAAGGATGACGACTAAATGATTATTCAGTATTATGTGGAGAGCCCTTGTACAATGTAGCATTGATCACTAATTTGACTAATCTGAGTTGACATCATGAATCACTGTTGCTTAATCAGTGACCTTGACATTGATCTTTTTTTTTACATGGCAGATGTTAACATGCATATTTTTATTAATACCTGTTTAATTTCTACTAATGAATGAATCCATCTTGAAAATATAAGAATTCATGTGCTATAGCAGCATATCCTATCGGTGTCACAGTAGAGAAAAATATCAGAATTGGGCCCTTTTTGTCCCATAGACAAGTCAGAATCATTCCGTGCAGGACACTCAACCAGAACACAGCATGTTTTCATAGAGACTTTGTTCACAGGGGCATTGGCATGCTGGAATAGTGTGTGGCACTCTTCTGTTTTTGGAAAATCCTAAACACTAAAGTGAAAGAATCCTAACTAAAAGAATCCTTCACTGAATGTAGAATTTAGTAAACCAACAAACAGTGCATTTATCTGGTTTTGCAATCTGGTAGAAACCCCAGGTGCATCGCATCAACGTAGGGTTACATTCCTGGCATGCATGCTACTCATTACTAATGTGGCACATACACTGTTATAATTACTAACATTTCATTCGGCCAATTAGATGTAATCTTGATGGGGTAAATAGAAGCTTTAATTAGATATTTAATGAAGAACCTCATTGCATGCCTGCAAATTTAAACATGTATAATCAGGTGGGGGTTTTTTTTCTTTCAGAAAAGTATTCTAACAAATGTAGAAAAGTTTACAAATCAGGAAATTAGCTCATTATAATTTTCATTACCCTTTATCACAAAAAAAACCAAACTAATATGTGCAGGTTTTCTTTATATTTCTAAACCCATATATTGGAATTCCACAGATATAATTTCATTACATCAGCGTCATCTAAATGTGTACACTAATATTTCAATTGAAACAATACAGCATTTTTCATTTTATAGCATGTCTGTTATGTTTGCATGGTCAATGATCATTTTCCTGACCTTGCTAATGTGGTCTCTCTTATAACCTTTGACTTAAAGAATGTGTGTAATCAATCCAATTGAAAAGCATGAATAGGATCGGGAAGTAAGATTAAATTCATCCCGGACAGGAATGCTGGAGGTGTGGCAGGTGATGTAGCATTTTGTTGGTTTGGGGAACCAGGTTTTCATATATAACCTTAAGACGATTCCCTTCAGGAACTTGCGCTTGATGCACTTTGAGAATGAATATCAATGGGACCTGACATTACCAGTGGCACTTTATAAACATAGTGGATGTTAAAAGGCTTTTAGCATGCCTGGGGTGAAGTTCAAGCATGAAGACAGGGTGGACAGTGCTTGAATAGGGTCAATTATTTGTAGAAGTGATTGCCATCAGAAAAAGTGTTTTAAGTATTAAACTCTGGGTTCATACAGTAGCCCCAGTAATCCCATGACAGAAGCCCTGGCTACCAAACAACCTCTAGCCTAAATTCAATCTTATATAATTTTACTTGTACATCATTTTTAAAATGGTTATTGTGTCAAAGTAGCTTTACACAATCAAAAAGATAATTAAAAATTACAAAACTAACAGTTTGTTTCTGATGAGCAAGTCGGAGGCAATGGTGGTAAGGAAAAACTCCCTAGAGTGGCATTAGGAATTGTGAGGAGCTAGACTCAACAGGGAACCCATCTTCATTTAGGTTAGAACAGGAATAAAGAAGATTATGAATAACAACAGAGTGTGTGTGTGTGTGTGTGTGTGTGTGTGTGTGTGTGTGTGTGTGTGTGTGTGTGTGTGTGTGTGTGTGT
>JAOTRA010000014.1:1368861-1379584 GCA_026260255.1 Pseudolaguvia tuberculata | reverse complement strand
TGTGTGTGTGTGTGTGTGTGTGTGTGTGTGTGTGTGTGTGTGTGTGTGTGTGTGTGTGTGTGTTTGTGTGTGGTTGATCATCTATATGTGACTCTGAAAAGGACCGGTGACCTGTCTATGGTGCACCCTTGCCTTTTCGCCCTATGTGTGCTGAGATAGACCTCAGCAGACCCCAGAGACCCTAAGGTTGGTTGAAATGACAAATTTCTTTGACTTAGATAAGATTAAATTAGATTAGATTAGATGTTAAAAATATTCAGAGAAAATAAATTTGTTCGCTAGAAACATTAGTAAATAATTGTGTGTGTGTGTGTGTGTGTGTGTGTGTGTGTGTGTGTGATAGTTCTTGATGTTCTTGAAGTTCTTACTGAAACACAATGCAGATGAAGTTCCTTTCATAGCTGCTGAAGTCCCCAAGTAGCTACTTGTTGTTGTATTAATGTTTGTATCTAAGATTGGGGGAAAAATACATGGAAGTAAACTAAACTAAAAAAAGTAATATAAATGTATGTGTCCAAAAATACATCGACAAAACAGCAAAAAAATAGTGTTCACCTGTAACATGTAGCAATATCTCTCCAAAGTACGAAAAATATCTGGGTTTCTCCTCTCCATACCACACGCCAAATAAATAAAATACTTCATCGGTTTCTCTCACATCGCTGATGTTCACACTGACAACTTGGACATTTTCATCATCAGAAATGGAAAATCTCGCATTATGAAGCTTTGTGTTGGTGTTGACAATGTCTGCAATTGCATTGTCGTAATTTACTGAGGTGACATACTTATAGTTTTTAATATAAACCTCTGGATATTTACAGGTCATGGTGATGTTTTGCCCAGGGTGAGCGTTCATTATTGCTGGCACCCCACACAATGCATCTGTCAATTAAACAAACAAATAAGCATCAATAAATTGTTTAGTTTGATGCACATATAATATCTTGTAATATCTTAGTGTAATATATTTATAGTAACTTATATTTTTATTAAGATTAAACATTTTTACTCACTGTTATTAACTTTTAAGTTTATAGTAAAGTTGCTCAAATTCCCCAATCCAAATATGTATGTTCCAGCATCCTCTGACTTCAGCTTCCTAATCAATACTAAGAAAATATCGTTTGTGTTGGCGTACAATTTGAATCTTCCATCTTGAACTTGATGGCGTTTGGTGTCCACACGAATTATATCCGTGCATACTTTTTCATTCATTTTACAAATAAATTTACAGTCGTTTGAGTACCATTGCATATCAGAGTGTAGGATTACACTTCCTACTGAGTAACCAATCACATCTAAGCATCTTGCTGGACCTGTTAATCAAAATACCTCAATGTTAACTGCTAACGTCACTGGTAAATAGATAAATAACTACGCATACAGTTGCTTAAAAATGTTACTAACCTGACAGCAGGTAGAAGGTGAAGATGAGAAGAATCTTCATCTTGGAAAGACAGTCAGCTTCACTTCGGCTCCTTCACTTCTGGTGGAGATTCTTTTATATATCTGACTGAGGAGCTCACTGACCCTGACACCTTCTTTCAACTATTTTTGTTCTACCATTTCCTCTTTTCCTAAGATACTGAAATTTAGCACTTTTTATTTATAGGAAGCAGAACTGTATTGTATTTAGAATATTGTTTTATTAGTTATTATAATTTAATGTCCAGAGCTTTTTAAGCACAGACAACAATGCATTGCTTATTCATTTCATTTTTTTTTTTACCTTTTAATGAACTGAACTTTTCCTATTATTTGTCTCTTTTCTTTTAGACTCTGATACAGTTCTGTAACTTACATATAAGTTTAAACACACTCACTCATATGGGCATCACCCACATTTTGGACTTAAATAGAAGACAATGAAGATGAGAACTAATTATTTAATTAATTATTTCATTCATTAATCTTCTTAAACGCTTATTCCCTAATTCGGAGTCATAGGGTTCTGCTGGAGTCTATCCCAGCACACATGGGACGAGAGGTCGCCAGTCCATTTCAGGGCAATGCATAGACAAACAACCATTCACACACACATTCACTCCTATGGACAATTTACAATCACCAATCGACCTAATATGCATTTTTTTGGACTGTGGGAGGAAACCCACGAAAGCGCGGGGAGAACATGCAAACTCCGCACAGAAATATCCCCGGCCCAGTAATCGAACCCGGTACCTTCTTGTTGTGAGGCGACCGTACTAACCACTATGTCACCGCGCCGCCTTGAAGCAATTAATTATTAGTACTTATTATTAGAACATTCTATGAAGATTATTTTAAGAATGTTTACAATTTCTAAAGAACATTAGTGAAAGTAGTAGTAACGTTCCCTGCTAGCTGGGACAGCACTCATAGTAACATAAGCCAACTCCACAAGAGGTACGAATTCAGTACATAAAATTATGTATGCAGTATCTACATGTATGTACATTTTAGTTTATTAATATTCATTCATTTGTATACAAGTAGTAAAGTGTGTATGGAATGTTCCAAACTCCATTTTCAGTGTTTAGTCTGTGTTTGTTGTAAGGTTAACCAGGAGCATCCAGTGGGTCCTCAGTGCCACCATGCAGTGCTAAACAGGAGGGCTTGTTCAATAATATATTAGACTTATTAGAAACCAGAGACTGCATGTTGGTCTGGTTATTTCTTGGGAAATGCGAGTCAGATCGAGGCAATGACAATCTTCTGCTATGTGAGTCTTACGTTACAACCAAAGAGTGTATCTACATACAACAAAAGTAGACAAATTCTTATTAAAATACAGTGTATTAATTCACAAGTTACCTGTATTGAGTGACATGAGAGGGACATTCATTTACGAGGGTCTACTGGAGCCTATCCTAGCGCACATAGTGTCAAAAGAAAGGGTATACCAAGGACATGGTGCAGGGCCACACATAGACAAACAACCATACAAACACTCACTTCTTTGGGCAACTTAATGTACATAATGTACATGTTTTTGGACTATCTGAAGAAACTGGAGTACTCAGAGAAAACCCACACAAGTGCGAGGAGAGCATGCAAACTTGAACCTGGGATCTTCTTGCTATGAGGAGACTGTGCTAACCACTATGCCATACACCTCTATTTGACTTGATGGTTTTATTTAATAGAGAACGTCTGGCATATCCAGCAGCAAACTAAACTCTTTACACCTATACAAAAAATTCTTTATACTATACTACAGACATTTATACACCATAGACTGAAAACCAAAGTCAAGAAAACTGCACAACAGGAAAAATTACGGAAAATGGAAGCATAATATTTCATAACATGTAAGTAAATTAATAAGTAAATTATCTGCAATATAGGAGTGGAATGGAAGATATTTTTTTGATTCTATTTCTGAAATGAAGTATAGGGTGAACCTTCTGTTTCAATAGGGGCAGGTGGTTCGTGAGACTGCATGATGGGGCTTAAGCAGAGACACATGGAAGGACTGGGAGACCCTATATGAAAGAGGCCGTTCAAGACGGTTGGGTTGAGTTGCCGTATGACCATTACTATGTATCTTGGACTGTGTTTTTATTAGGTAGTTTTAGGTGGAGCTTTGTTGAAAGCCACACCAGCTGCCCAGTTTGATAATTCGGTTGTGGGTGACGATGCCGATCAGTCTGGATATTACTATTCTGTAATAAACAGAACGGAAGCGTTCTGTTAACCTAAACTGGAAGTTAGACAATCAATACAATACAGTCAATATTCAGGAGAGGGTAATCTCCTGTGGTGGCTGGCGGCACCCGTTACAACTTCTAAGGATCAGCATTAAAATTCCTGAGGATCCAAAAAGTAATAATGATTAATCTAATGATTCATATGTATTTAACTAGAGTATTTTTTTTTAAATGTTCAGAAAATCCTGAGGCAGATACAGACATGCCCTGGTCACTATGTCTGATAGGCAACAGATTCTAGAACTGCAGTTCAACTCAACAATTTAAAATAAATAAAAATAAAATATGAATAAAACTGGGGCAGCACGATGGCGTAGTAGTTTGCACGGTTGCCTCACAACAAGAAGGTCCCAGGTTTGATTCCCGGGTTAGGGATCTTTCTGTGCGGCGTTTGCATGTTCTCCCCATCCAAAAACATGTACATTAGGTCTAAGTTGGTGATAGGAATCAATGTGTGTGTCTTGCAATGGACTGGCAATCTGTCCAGGGTGTACCCCTGCCTCTCGCCCTGTGTGCACTGGGATAGGCTCCAGCGGACCCGAATTAGGGAATAAGCAACTGACCTTTTAGTACATTTTACATGACTTTTTAAAGGTTTTGGAATAGTTCAGCACTGATATTAGACATTTCTTATTGGAACCTTCAACCTCCAAGGAGTCCCATTTACATTCTTTTTACTTCTGCTTCTGTATTTTTAGTTGCAATATTTTATCTATATAAGTCTGTATTTGTAAGATAAATGAAAGGTTGCTGGCCAAAATAAAACACACAGTCTGTCTGTATACTAAATATTGTTTTTAAAGATGTTGATTTTGCTGAATATCCCAAATATCAAAAGCAGGAGCTATTTTGGCTTATCTTATCACCAACATTACACACACACATATATTCATGTGCCAGGCCCACTCTACATTGTATCCAGTGACACAACACACCTTTAATTATTTATAAGCTTCTCATAGACTGAAAAGAGCAAAAGATTCCTTTACGCATCTATTATTTCCACTGAAGCGCTATGAGCTCAGATGCAATGCTCATAACACACACACACATACACATACACACATGCATGCAAACACAAACATGCACAGTTTCAAGGCAATGGAATATTTATTTATGGGTAATGATATTGATTTATAATTAGCTGTCATAATCAGGTGTAACATAATAGTAGTCAATAAATAGCTAAACGTTAAACTATTATTTGCATTATTTGCAGTGTAATAGTATTCAATTTTTATAAAGTAATTTCCCAATGCAATATCAAATTTAAAATTTAAAAATTCTAGATTTTATATCTACCGAAGTGGTAGCTCCATCACCAAACCAGCAAGTCCCATATTTGGGCAAAATTTACATAAAATTGCAAATGTATAAAAACTAGTCTACCACAACAATATACATTAAAACAAAAATATCTGGAAAAAAATATTTGTCAAACAATTAAAAAATCTTATTTTCTATAATATTTTAGAACAGATTGTTCAGTGAATATCCGTGCACCCACTAGCAAAGTTCATTTTAAACCTTGTTTATTATTCACGGTCCTGAAAAAAAACATTCAAGACGTCATTCTTTGGCACGATTGATTGATTGATTTCATTCTGTAATGCTCATTCATAAACAGAAACATGATACTTGTTTAAAGGCACAATAGGGTCAATCAACCCCATGAACAGACAATAAAGCTCACATAGAGTTACATTGGCTTAAGTAAATGATTGCATAGGAAAAGAAAGAAAAGAGGGAATAGGATGAGGAGAATAATTGCTTGTCTGTAAATCTTCTCATAGCTAATGAGTTTATGTCATTCAGGGGTAGTGGTGGTGCAGTTCAGTTCCCAAAACCAACAAGATAACCCCTAATTGTTTGGTTAGATAGAAGAGATAATTGTAAGCCACTGTAGATAAGGTCATCTGCCAAATTTTGTAAATAGCCTATTTTTGTCTCAGCATCTTTTTGTTTCATGATGCATATGGGATGAGACTGCCAATCACTTTTTGATTAAGTTTTCCTTGACAAAATTAGCAAACATATACTAATTTCAATACCTGTTTATGCTAAGGTAATCCATCCTCAGATTGGATAAGGGTTAAGGACTTACCTAACCATAACCCTAACCCTAAAGACCCTAAAGGTGGCAACTTAGTAATTCAGCAAAGCTCTTATTCCTCAAGTGTAGAAATACCATGTATATCAGTTGATTTATATATATGAAGGTGCATTGAACATCATGTATCTGGTTGTTTTACAGGTAAAGATTATTGCTTAAACTATATCCTTACAAGAAGTTTGCCTTTAAATGAGTTTTTAATATGCAGATACTGGTATACTGGTCCAATAGACGTTTTGTTTGGCTGAACCCAGAGTTTAAACTCCGAACCAGGTCTTTAAAAATCATTGATTGCTTGGGCTATTAAAAGATAATCCCAGAAATGAGACTGGTAAATTTAGTTCGTTTTAAAAGTTTGACTCCTTTAAAATTGATTTAAGATTTCAAAATCAAGTCTTTGGAATTAGTACATACTCTAATAATTACATTATTATATTTTCTTTATCACATCCTCATTTCAACTAAAATCCAATCTAAGAAATTCAGTTTTCTTTTCTTTGCTGTGGAAGTTAGATGGAAGCATAGGCAGGTTCAAGTCTGTGTCCTTGCGCTGATTAGTCCGTAATGGTATAAAGTGCTGAGTTTTTGCAGTGTTTTCTGGGATACCAATAGTCCTGCCTCCCCCTGATCGATTGTTCTTTTTTTCTTTAGTGTGTCTTAGACTCTTGATGACCAAAGCCTGTTGCCTCTGGGACAAAAATACTGGAGGTTTGGAGCCATTTACCAAAAAAGGTGAGGAGCCTGTAGATGTCCCAATGTGATGTTTAAGACCTGCCCACATTACTTTTCTTGGAGCAATGTCTTTAAGAGTTCTGGGCTGTAACCGTGGCAATGGGGCAGTTTGCAAAGCAGAATCCGTTGTGTTCAGGTGTCGATTAGTATGACTTTTCTCCTCAATGGCCAGCAGGAGGTCTTTGAAACGCTGACCTGCTTTACTGTTGTGATGAATTCTGGGTGATGCCATTTTTTCAGCGTAGAACATCTGTATCTTTTCCAGTTTGTTATCATGAGGGTGTGCAGGATCCTCTCTGGAACAGTTCTCAGAGTGTATTGGTTTTAGATCATGATTTTTGCTAAGTTCTTTACTGGAGTCTTTTTTACTGTCCAAAATGATAGGGGCATCACAGGAAGTGCAGTTACAAAGCTTTTGGTTACTTCCGTCTCTGCAGAGGCAATTAGGGGGTGAGAGATGGACTACTTCCTTCTCACCGAGCACTGAGGCTAATAGCACAAAGACAGTAGAGGAAACAACTGAATAAATGTTCATACATTTATTGTTAAAACTATTTTTTAAACACTATTATATTGGTTTCACACCATATGTAGAGAATAAACCTGATCAGATATTAGAATTTTTACCATCAGGAAATAGACTTTCTTTTGTCTCTATAATGAATGCAGTATTGTTGTCCATAAATATATCTGCAGTCTGATTGGATGGTGTAGATGTTCTTTGCTCTGAGCTGGACTGCTTATGTCTGATCACTTCTTCTGGCCTCCACAATGACTCTTTATCTTTGGATGGGTTCCTCTGTGTGAGAATTGATTGCTTCTGGCTTCGGTCGTTGCTAGTGTCACTTTGAGTTTTCTGACAAGAAATAAATATTTCTACATCAAAGATTACACGTATAGATGGCAGGCAAGGAACACTACCTAAAACGATGCCACGTACACTTTACTGACCGTTTTTTGAACAGTTACCTGTTGGTGACTTCTCTCGGATTTGCTCCTCTCATTCCAACCAACCTTTTTTTGAAGGTTCCATTCACTGCGGTCCAACTTCTGAGAAGATTTTGTCATGCCACATTTATTCTGTACATGCATTTATAAAAAATATATATATTTTTATATTTCATTGTGTCTATCTCATGCAATAAATTAAAATAAAAAATTGTCCTTTTGTGTTATAATGTTCAATTTTGTCTTTAAGTATTTTACCTTCATGTTCTTAGATGCTTTCTGGTGTCGGTTCAGTTTCTTTAGCAGAAGTTGGTAGGTAGCTAAGATGGTGGAGGGTTTGTTGTTGATGACTGTGTGTATGATGTCGGACAGCCCATAGCCAAGTGTCTCTGCCATGTAGTCTAATACAGCAGAGCTGAGATCTTCTGGATGCAGTCTGAAGACAATAATTTATTTTTTCTCATTCTAAAATGTGCTAATTAGAAGTTAGCATATTGACGCATAACTATCTCATGTTCTGTGGTATTTATTTCAAGAAAACCATAAAAAATACAAAGGGTAATTTATAATTATAAATGAATGATTATATATTAATGTAAGATGTAATGTAATGTGAATATGAATGCAGTACTTCTACACATGTAAAGGATTTGGTAGACACTTTTTATTTAGAGCAACCTTTACATATCTCATTTTGACAAAATGTTGATGATTGAAGGTCCCGCTTAGAAGCCCAGCAGTTAGTGACCCTGGGATTCAAACTCACAAACTTTCCAATAGTAGTGAAACACCTTAACCATTAGTCTACCACAGCAAGTTGTATAACACACACTTGCACTGAGTAATGGCAGAGATTTAACCTTGTTATTCACAATATGTAAGCCTAAACTGGTGGATTTTTAAAGTTTAGTGTTTTTGGGTTTTTTTGCCTTATGTCTAAAATTAGTTATTTATAAGCATTCTACCTGTTCTTATAAACCACAGTGTGTAAGGGTCTCTTGGTGTAGCCCTCATTAAGCCAGATTGCTTCAATAGCTTCTTTCACACTTGGCCTTTTCATAGGGTCCGGTTCGAGCAAAGACAAAACAAACTGCACTGCCCCTACAAGTACAAAACATAGCAAATGTTTTTATAAACATCAAACTTAACACATTTCAATTTGACAGTATCGACGACCATAATTTACCGAATTTACACGACTGGCTATAAAGTAGTTGTATTGTTGCATAGTATAATTGTCTAACATAGCCATTAACCTTCGGCGAGGTCCTCTGGTTCTTCTGCTCTTACATCAAGGAAGATCATGTTTAAAAGGGAATCTCTTATTTCTTACCACCTTTACAACACGGAGGTTACTGACGATTGACAGGTCTGCTTAGCACTGCGTGTCCTTCGTGTGAGTTTCGGTAATGCTACCCAAAAAACCTGTCTTTGTTCGTAGCCTGCTTGCTCAGGTGGAGGTGTTCTTAGTGTCAAGCACATTTAAACATTTGATTAGGGGCCTCATTTAACCTTTGGGTTTAAACATTAATTTATTCCTATTTTATCATGTCCCATAGATATACAGTACAACATATAGTGAAATGTTTTTCTTCACATATCCCATCTTAGTAAGTTGGGGGTCAGAGCGCAGGGTCAGTTATTCTACAGAGCCCCTGGAGCAGGAAGGGTTAAGCATCTTGCTCAAGGACCCAACAGTGGTGGACTTGAGCCCAGGTCTTCTTTGGTGGGGGTGGGGCTTGAACCCAGGACTTTCTGATCTCCCGATCAACAACTCAGCACCTTAACCATTTGGGCCACCACTGCCCCCAATGGTTGGATTTAGCCTCATATACATAGTTTTTCCATGTCTGACTGTGAAAAATATTGTACAATTAATGCCTAAAAGAAAATCTCATCTATTTTTTATGTTCATTTAGGCTTCACTGGAGTGAACAATAGCATAAAAGGAACACAAAGATATGTTAAATGTTCATTAGTTCTTGTTAATCTAAAGTGCTATCAGTTACATATTGTGTATTTTGCTAGCGTGTTAAATCAAGTGTTCCTCATGGGTGGCCAGGTGAAAAGTGTGTTGCATAAGGGTGTGTCTGAGTGACTGGGATTGTTAAATCTCCTCTGTTACCTTGTCTATATTTAATGTGCTGGATCAGATTATCAGATAATCATCGTGGGGAGAGGAACAGTTTGTCATGTGTGATGCTCCACACCTCTTATCTAGGTCATGTACCTTTCATCTACCTTTCTTATTGTCTCTTTCTTCCATTGTCTTTCCTGTCTTTGTGTAACTAAAGGTGATGAATTTGTCTGCTCCATCTCCTTACATTGTACTTAATCATTGGTGGGGTTTTTTTGCATCTTTAGTTTGTTCTGCCGTTCAAAAGCTAATACTGGAAGCAGGTAGCGGAAAGCCAAGATCACAAGAAAAAAATAAGTATTTTGACCAGACTGAGGCATATTATTCATTCATTCATCTTCTTACCCGCTTATTCCCGAATCCGGGTTCACATGGGTCTGATGTGCCAATCCCAGCACACATAGGGCAAGAGGTGGTGGTACAACCTGGACGGGTCGCCAGTCCATCTCAGGGTAACACATAGACAAACAACCATTCACACACACATTCACTCCTATGGACAATTTACAATCACCAATTCACCTAATTTGCATGTTTTTGGACTGTGGGAGGAAACCGGAGCACCCGGAGGAAACATGCAAACTCCGCACAGAAAGATCCTGGGACGATTCAAACCCGGGACCTTCTTGTTGTGAGGCGACTGTGCTATCCACTACGCCGCCGCCCTGCACTGGCATATTATTAGTTTGAACATTAAACAAGAAGTATGAAAATTGTTTAACTTAACAATAAAACGTCTTGAATATATTTACATTTACAAATACGGCATTTGGAAGAAACTTCTCTGGATCTCTTGATCTATTTATCTCTCGATCCATCTATCCATCTATCTAGTTTTCTTTAGCTTTTCCTATCATATTATAAAAAAATCCATGTATAAATGCAAAGCAGTTTGTTACCTTTACTAACATCAGATGGGATCATACTGATTTCTCCATTAATCATTTTCTGATGCAGTTGTTTTATGTTGAATGGCTCTACGATGAAGGGAAGAGTACCAGTCATCATAGCAAACATACTTACACCCCTGCACACACACACACACACACACACACACACACACACACACACACACACACACACACACACACACACACACAC
>JAOTRA010000014.1:1258015-1268266 GCA_026260255.1 Pseudolaguvia tuberculata | reverse complement strand
GGTTTCCTCCGGGTGCTCTGGTTTCCTCCCACAGTCCAAAAACATGCAGATGAGGTGGATTGGTGATTGTAAATTGTGCATAGGAGTGAATGTGTGTACCCCCACCTCTCGCCCTATGTGTGCTGGGATAGGCGCAGCAGACCCCTGTGACCCCGGATTTGGGAATAAGCGGTGAGAAAGTGAATGAATGTTTTATTTATTTAGAACAGAAGGTTGATTGGTGATTCTAAATTGTCCATAGGAGTGAATGTGTGTGTGGTTCTTTATCTACGTGTGGCCCTGCGATGAACTGACAACCTGTTCAGAGTGTACCCCTGCACATTGCACTTGTCTTTCTTTTCCTTTTTTATCTCCTGTATTCTCTGGAGATCCTCTGTCACCAAAACAAATTCCTAGTATGTGCAAACAAACCGGGCAATACACCTTACCTTACCTTACCTTACCTTACCCTTGACCTTGACCTCTCCCAAACTAATATATGGAATTTCAGCCTAATCACCAGTCTGCAGATTGGTATGGTCTCTTCATGATGGGTGTGGTCTATTTCATGTTGACTCCACCCCTTATTCCTGTATTAATGAATTTCTCTGGATTAATGAGAATAAAAATGATATAATTATAAATTAAGGAGATTTATTGGAATGTGTATAAGAAATCATGTAGAATACATTCTTACATATTCACTACAAGGATTCATAAATAAGGCTTCTAATGGATTCTGAATAAATCTTATATTCAAAAGTAGGAACAAATAATTAATTTATGAACAACAAAAGGATGGCTAGTTTCATGTATTTTTACTCAGATGTTTTATAGCTTTATAATGTTTAGTGTTCATCTCCCCAGAATCCCGAAGTATCCATGTCACGATATGTACTGAAGCTGGTTTGGTCGTCTTGTGGTGAGCCATATACTGGATTTTCCTTTTATCTGTCACTGTTTGTAGAAACCAGGAGAATAAATCATCCAATAAGAAACCAGTGATGGAAACGAGGCAAATGGCAATGCGTTGGATGTGTAAGATACCCGTAGTCAGATTTTACACTAGAAAACTGTTAGCAAAGCTTTTCTTGTGTAACTGTAGCCGATTTTCCGACACTGGATCAGCCGGTGTGAAATCATTCAGGTCACAAATGCTTTTGCTGAAGTTTTGCGGTACCCATGCAGCATCAAGCAGTAACTGTATCTACTCATAACTCATAACCACAAATTCTTCCTTTGAAGAAGTGATCCCTGTCTGAGAAGGCTAATTCTACTGACTTTCATTTAAAAACGATTTTGTCAGATGTTTTTTTGCTTTTATGAAACGTGTCAACATCAGTGACTGTACTAGTAACACATATTGTACAGATGTGTTGAAACAATTGCTTAGTATAGCTACAACAGTCATCACTTTTATTTGTTTTTTCCCCCTAAGTCAAACAGGATTAGTACTAACCGCAGATCTCTTTATTAATTGCAGAAGATATCTGTTATTTTAATCTTGTGCCACTCGGCCAAATCTGTAATTTGTAACATATTTTGTTGTGATTTGTCTAAGATTTAGCAGGGTTGTGTATCATTTTTTTTCAAGATTTCCTGTGCATAAAGACTGAGGTTGCTTGGAGTATATATTTTGTACATTAGGTTGATTGGTGAATCTAAATTGTCAATAGGAGTGAATGTCTGTGTGAGTGGTTGTTTGTCTATTTGTGCCCAATGATAGACTGTAAAACTGCCCAGGGTGTACCCCTGCCTCTTGCCCTATGTACGCTGGGATAGGCTTCAGCAGACCCCCAAGACCCTGAATTAGGGAATAAAGTGGCTAATAAGATGAATGAATAAATGAATGAATGAATGAATGAATGAATAAGAAAAACAATATGTACATAAACTACAATGGAAACATTTTTAAAGAATAAATTCCAACATACACGTCATAAAAGTCATGTAATTTTGCTTCAGTTAATTATTCAACAACAAAATCAGCGGAAAATGACCAGGATGACGTCAGAACATAAATTTAATATATAAAATAAGTTGATTGGTGATTCTAAATGGTCCATAGGAGTGAATGTGTGTCTGTGAGTGGTTGTGTGTCTTTGTGTGGTCCTGTCCAGGGTGCACCCCTGCCTCTCGCCCTAAGTACGCTGAGATAGGCTTCAGCAGACCCTCGTGACCCGAATTAGGGAATAAGTGAATAAGAAGATGAATGAATGAATGAATGAATGAATGAATGAATGAATGAATGAATGACACAGGGTCCCCAGATAATACTCATCCTGTGCAAACAGCCCATAGGAATGAATATAAAAAAGAACATTGTTTCACATTAATTTATTGTGTATTTCTTATTGTGCAATATTAAATTCAATGTCATGGTTAAATTCTTTTAGAGAAATAACTTAATAACCTGAGATGGACTGGTGACCCGTGACCCTGGATTCGGGAAAAAGTGGGTAAGAAGATGAATGAATGAACTTATAATTCAATGACAAATCCACTGTTTCCTTTCCCATTCACGCAAGTTGTGAATTAAATCCGACAGTCAAATTGAATTCACTAACACAAGTGAGTTTCCCAAAACCACTGAGGTGTAAAAACAACCAAAGGTCTGCTGAGCTAAAAGCCACCGGTGACCATTAAAAAACCCACCAACACAGTTTACATGGTGGAGGCTTTAGGGAAGGAGTGCCCTGGTTAGTAAAAAAAAAAAAAAGGGCAAAGAGCCAATGACCAAAGTTTCCACTTTTGCTTATGCACACACTGCCCCCCCACCCCCCACACACACAACTTCCTCAGTTATCTCTCATAAAAAGCCCAACACACTTCTTCTCTGTTACTTTCTCTCTGTTGTTAATTCCCAGTCTGAGCTGTCAATCACTCGGTAAGTAAAGACCCCCAGCAGTGACCAGGTGACATGCTGCAGGCTTCATGGATGAAGGAAGTGAATTAGAAGCGGAACAGAGGAAGAGAGCCTTTTCTGTCAACACATGCTTAAACCTAAACACCCCAGCACATGCAGACACACATTCATCGCATACACACATAGGACAGCTAATCCCAAAATACCAAAGCAAACACAATAAACTTTTCTTATAAAATCTACTAAAATGTTCCAGCTAGAAAGTACCATCCCTTTTACACACACACACACACACACACACACACACACACATAGGGGTCCTGTCCAATAATATATATTATAGTATGTCTGAATCCCAAGTATGTGAATTGTAGTAGGTGAAAAGTTTCCTTATTAACTTTCACACCCGCATGGATTTTAGGATGTAGTACGTACCAATTTCTTCCATACTACCCTTAACCATACTAGTACATAGTTAAGTAGAAAGTGATTTCGGACAGGACGACAGTTTTTCTGAAAATCTTTTTCCTGTCTGCATGGTTTCCCATGTGATTTTTTTTTTTTCGTTTCTTTCAATCGTTTCTTCATTTATTTCATGTGTTCTAAGCTAAAGGCCGCAGAACCACAGAGAGCAGCAGAATGGAGCTCCGAGTCCATCATTATACCAATAACTACACACATTAATCTTTCATGCAAACGCTCTTATTACACAGCACAGCAACAGAGCGTATGCACACACACACACACACTCACACACACACACACACACACACACGCACGCACGCACGCACGCACAAGCTAAAAATAACTGTTAGTCCTATTATTCCATTCGCATCCCTGGATGGCAGCTCTATTCCCTCTTGTTTCTCTCACTGTCTCACGGTTAATCCCTCGCTCTCACTTCTGGTCGTCCTTGAGAGACACTGTTATTAAAGTGCTGGAGCTGTAATGGTGCCATCTTAGCTTTATTGCCTGTTGCCCAGCAGTGTCATATTGGCTTGGCTTTTGCTGAGATCGTTTCCTGCAGCTTGTGGAGGTCTGTATTTTAGTGCCGGCATCTGCAGCTCTTACAGAGCCAACCGGCTTCAATAGAGCTCCCAAAAAAACCTTTTTTTTAATGACTAAGCCAGTATTGGCTGTAAAATCAATAGTAGGTCAAAAACGAGCGCAGAGGGTCTTCCTGTGAAGGAGTTTACATACAACATTACATACTCTGTGAAACACACACACACAATTTTAGATTAACACACGAAAAGTTAACGTTTATACTTATAGGTGTAATATTTATTGGATGATCTCCCAGTGAGACAGAATAAAGAAAAGCAATAAAATAAAACTCCAACATCCTATCCTGTCTATCCCAGTCTGTCTTAAGCATCGGATTTATTGTTGTAACATAATGTTCATTTTTAGGACATCCCCAATGAGATTTTTTTTTACTCCATTTACTTTAGTTATGAGCCCATGTTGTTACACAAAGGCTTTTTCCCGTATTAAACATTAGTATTTGTTACAACAGTAAAAAGTCATTAATAAACTGGGAATAAACATGAACACGAATAATATATTGTGAAAATGTTGCCAGACTGTTTCCCAATAACCGTGTGCACTTAACACGATGATGATCTATGACTGTTCCTCGCCTGTGGTGACATGATTACGGTGTGAAGGTGAAGGTGGAAGCTGCGGCCTGTCTTGGAGCACAGTGCGTCCTTCTCCTCATTAACTGAGCGTGTGTTCATGGCAGGAGTAGCTCCTGTTACAGCAGTAAACTGTAGCTTTGAACTTTAATAGAGCTCTGAAATTCAAGCAGAGCTTAAACAAACTTTTCTGCATAGAAAGAAAGAAAGAAAGAAAGAAAGAAAGAAAGAAAGAAAGAAAGAAAGAAAGAAAGAAAGAAAGAAAGAAAGCTCAAGGCTTTGAAAGATTGTTAAACTACCTGTTTTGATAGTATATAAATAAATATAACTAAATATATATAAATAAATAAGCCTGTGGCATAAAGATGGCGGCACGGTGGTGTAGTGGATAGCATGGTCGCCTCACAACAAGAAGGTCCCGGGTTCGAATTCCGTGCGGAGTTTGCATGTTCTCTCCGCGCTTGCATGGGTACTCCGGTTTCCTCCCACAGTCTAAAAACATGCAGATTAGGTCAATTGGTGATTGTAAATTGTCTATAGGAGTGAATGTGTGTGTGAACGGTTGTTTGTCTATGTGTTGCCCTGAGATGGACTGGTGACCCGTCCAGGGTGTATCCCTGCCTCTCGCCCTATGTGTGCTGGGATAGGCACAGCAGACCCCCGTGACACCGAATTAGGGAATAAGCAGGTAAGAAGATGAATGAATGAATGAATGAATGAATGAATGAATGAATGAATGAATGAATGAATGATATAAAGATTTCACATATTTTATATATCCGACTTACATTGTATATAACAATTTTTAAATCCTCCACATAGAGCGAGGAGCAGGGGTACACCCTGAACAGGTCGCCGGTCCATCACAGGGCAGCACATAGACAAACAACCACACACGCACACACAGTCACTCCTATGGACAATTTAGAATCACCAATCAACCTAATGTACATGTTTTTGGACGGAAGAAGGAAACCGGAGTACCCAGAGGAAACCCACGCAAGCGCTAGGAGACCATGCAAACTCCGCATAGAAAGATCCCCGACATCGATCTCAGGACCTTCTTGTTGTGAGGCGACCGTGCTAACCACTACGCCACCGCACCGTCCTAAATGCTATCATGTTATTTAAGTGTAAAATTATGCCACAACTGCAAACCTACCGAGACATGTCCAATCAACTGGTCAGGTCAGCAGCTAAGAGGCACATGATCACTCTGGAGGAGCTGCAGAACTCCACCGTTGTGCACTACACAAATCTGGCCTGTGTGGGAAAGTGGCATGGAAAAAGTTCTTGTTGAAAGATGTACATAAAAAGATTTTTGGCCTAAACACAAAGCACTATGTGTGGTGGAAAACTAACACTGCACTCCTCACTGTGAAACATGGTAGTGGTAGCATCATGCTGTGTTATGCTAGTTCTTTTTCGCCAGTAACACGAAAGATGATCAGAGATGATGGAAAATGGAGGAAGTTAAATACGGGGAAATCCACGAAGAAACTCTATTGGTCTATCTAAACTGCAAAAAACTTGGCAAGGAGATTGCATGTTCTTCCTGCACTTGCATGGGTTTCCTCCAGGTTCTCTAGTTTATTTATACTTTATACTATTTATACTATAATTGGGATTTAAGGGCCTTTCTCAAGGGCTCGCAATGCTTGCTTGGTGGAGTTGGGAACTATCAGTATCAGTGCAACATCTTAACAACTAAGCTACCTCCTCCCCACAGGGATGTTTCCTCCCACAGTCCAAAAACATGTATATGAAGTTGATTGGTAATTGTAAATTGTCAATTGGAGTGAGTGTGCATGTGTGGTTCTTCATCTATGTGCGGCCTTGTAATTAACTGGCAACCTGTCCAGGGTGTACCCCTGCTTTTTGCTTTATGTGCGATGGGATAGGCTCCAGCAGACCCCTGTGACCCCAAATTAGTGAATATAAATGAATGAAGACGAACTCTCCATCCCCTTTATATTTAAAACTTCTTTTACTGTGCACTCATTTAATACTATGTTGTGTATATAAGTATATAATAGACTTATTGCTTTCTTTCTCTCTATTTCACAACCACACACACACATTCTCTCACACACTCTCTCTCACACACACACACACACACACACACACACACACACACACACACACACACACAGTAGGGTTTTTATGTGATACTATCAAAACATCACAAAAGCCACTGTAACAGACTGATGATCACAGCAGTACCAAAGAGATGAAACATGGGAAAATACAAACAATCTCATACATACACACACACACACACACACACACACACACACACACACTACGCCTGTAGGCGAGACCAATACCCTTGTGTTGATCTACATAATCATGTGCAGAACCTCTTTTAAGAGGGAAATGTCCAGTCCCAGTTTTCCCAGGGCCCCTTGGCTTACAGGAAGCGCTCTGACCTGCAGCTGCCAATCAGAGACAGAGGGGTCTTATGGAGAGATGCGGAAGGCTACATCACACACGTGCAGGTGGAAACAGCAGGTGATATACAATTAAAACAAAAGGGAAAAAAAGGCTTTTGTCATACGTGTAAATATGACATGCAGTGCAAGGGATTCATCTATTATTTAATTGGACCAAAATCAGAAGAAATGAACTGAGCCAAAATGAAAACATGTTCCCACATGGAGTTTATCAGTGAAATCTTATTACTTTTCTTGTTTTTATTTCTGTTTTCATTTTTATCAAAGATGATTTTAGTGAAATCAGTTTAGATATAATAAGGCAATTAATTTTTTTTTATTTTTTTTGGCATTTTTTATTAACACGTGGACTTTATTTCACTTTTCGACTGCTTAATTATTATTTATTTTGCTCGGACAAAAACAAGGATCGTGTTCTATTACAGTTACAAAAAAGAGAAATACATTAATATAAAGAATCATTATCATCATTAAAATGATTTACAGTTTGAATATTAGATGTGTGTACAATAACTGCTCAAAAATGATGTATTTACACTAGTAAAATAATAATAGAAAAAATATATTATATGATTAATATAATAAGGTATTAGCAACAATAAGGTATTAAAAATGGCCGTTTTGTTGCGCTCACTTAAATCTGGTTAAATTAGTTACGTTTAACAACCCAGAGTCTTGAACACTTAATCCAATACTATTATTGAAACAAGGATCTGGACTAAAATATGAGAAATAAACAATATGAGAGAAACCCTATAATCCTGATTCGACATGTTATGACATACAGTTCATCTCATAGAGCGGCTGTTGTACACATGACTGTTTTAAAAAACAGATGTTAGCCGTATTTTGTTATAAATATGCTGTTACAGATGTGCTATGGTTAATCTTATTATATCGGCATACGGTGTGGTTAATTTGGCCTTCAACCATCAGATTTAATAAGGTTGTGTGATGATTGTATAAGGTTACAACAAGGGTAGTGTTGCCTCATTGCACCTCTATGCTGTGAACTCTTATCATTCTGTTTGAAGACAGGTTTAATATCTGGGAGCTCTCTATCTCTCCTACTATCCTTTTCTCTCTCTCTCTCTCTCTCTCTCTCTTTTTCTCTCTCAGCTTGCAAAATTAAAATATCCACACTTTCAATGGAATAGTGCAAGTCCAGCGTCCAAACCCGCAAGGCAAAGCAAATAAAAGAGCCCACAGCATATATCTTGGCAGAGGCTCATCATCAGATATACAGTTTCAGAAAGCCAACATGGAAATATGTGCAACCTGAGACAATATCAACAAACTCACCATCCCCATGCTCGGACCCAGATTAGACATCAGGGCTTTGCAGTTTAATGCGTGGAGTAATGCAAGCAAACAGAAATGCTCCGTTTGAGATGAGGCCTCGGGAATCTGCCAGCAGCTATAGCATCTTATTCTAAGCAGACCTACCGGCCAGTGAAAGAAAAGACTGCATTTAATATAAATAAACACTGAAATCCCTGGGGTAACATATTATTCATTTTAATAGAAAATGTAGACAAATAATTTATTGATACATAATTCTATTTATTATTCTACAAAAATAGTTTTTGTATAGAATGAACAAGATGAATAGAATGATTGAAAATGACACTATTACTTATAGAATCTGTGTAAGAGAATTCTACTCTGTAAGTGTATAAATATACAGTGTATGGAAAGATAGAATAGAATACAATAGAATAGAATAGAATAGAATAGAATATAGAAAAAATATGGGTTTTTTGATTGTTGTTTGTCTTTTTGCTTATATATGAAACACTTTATAGAGAAATGATCAAATTCCTCTGTCTATACGTGAACACATTCATGAAAGAATAAATAAGAAAAGTATAAAGTATTTGAAAAATATGGAGGGCATCACAGTTGCACACAGTCTGTATGGAGTTTGCATGTACTGAATGTAAGTGTGTGTGTGTGGCCTTGTGATGGACTGGTGACATTCACCTCCTTCCTTCTCCCTCCAGAGAGCTGGGATAGGCTTTAATAGACAATTGTGACCCCAGATTAGGGACTAAGCAGAAATAAAGTATGAATGAATGAATAAATGAATGAATGAATGAATGAATGAATGAATGAATGAATATTATAGATGAGGTTTGATGTAGATTCTATTGTTTTTACTATTTCAACTTTCAACACAGGCGGTGATTTCAGATTAAAAAATCTGATTTGATTGAATTGGATTAAATTAAATTTTAGCTCACTCTAAAGAAGTATTATTAAAGGTTTATTCCTTTACAGAGCTGCAGTGAAGCTCATTCCAAAGCCTTCACTGACCTCTACTGTTAGTACTGGTTCAGCCCACAGCACATGTTCTCACACAGTTAGACCTTCTCAGAGAGCTGTGATTATAGACTGATTGATTACATGGCTGGTATTGTAGTAAAATAAAACATCCACTTAAAATAATAGAAAATCAATGGACCCAATGGCTCCTAATGTATGTTCTATGTTTAATTAAGGATGTACTTCCCAGTTAAATAAATGTACCAAATCCGCCATTTTGATACTGACATGTGACATACAAGAACACATTAGCATAAATGTAAGGTTAGATAATGTATAACTTTTTTTTAAGTACTTCTGCCGTCATAAGACGTAAATCATTCGGGACTATAGTTTGCCATACATACGATCTCCGATACTAAGTTACGTATACTATATAGCAGGGGTGTCTAAACTACGAAAAAAATTACAGGGGTTGAACCTAAAACTACAAAGAGAGAAAAATCTAGTTTCTGATCTATACACACACCTAAAAGCCTTCAAATCGAAACTTGTCTTGTTTTTGGAACAAGTAAAGGCCAACAACTTGGTCTTCATGGCTGAAGCAATAGCTGAGTTCCCCACATCATTTGGATGTGAGATCGTCAAAGACCTGCAGTTTCAGGGGCCCTTTTCTGGCGGTTTTGATTCAAAGGTAGAAGACTGGTGGGCTTTTACCTTTCAATCTTCGAAACAACATACTTGTGTGAACAAACGTAAAGAGCAATTTGAGAACAAACTTCTCAGGTCGCTGTTGATTTTAGGGACATCAAATTTAAAGCCAGAAATGTCTGCTCTTTTGGCATATAGATTGGTTTCACCATTCCCACTAATACAGGTGTTCATGTGTAGTGTGTCATTGTGTAATTAGATAATAACTCAATACATTAATATTAAATCTTCTTCTTCTTCTTCTTCTCCTTTCGGCTGCTCCTCCATCCTCATCATTCTCCTACCAATATACTGCATGTCCCTCCTCTGCACATGTCCAAACCATCTCAACCTAGCC
>JAOTRA010000014.1:1247848-1257915 GCA_026260255.1 Pseudolaguvia tuberculata | reverse complement strand
TGTGTGTGTGTGTGTGTGTGTGTGTGTGTGTGTGTGTGTGTGTGTGTGTGTGTGTGTGTGTGTGTGTGTGTACCCACCCCTGGGTAGCCAGTGTGCGCTGTGCGGCGGTGCCACTGGTCCACTCCATGATGAGATACTGCGCGGGTAAAGCGCACAGAAGCAGCGCAAGCTGCAGCAGCATCGGACCTGTCACTCGCGGCATCACGTGACCCGTGGTTTCAACTCGAAACAAATGTGTCAAATGCAGCTGTGACTCGGGCGCGAGGTTCACTATTAACACTAAACAAATAAAAAACTTTTGTGACGTAAAACATAATAAACCGGTTCAGACAGACGGGAAAAAAGTTCACTTACACTTGAACTGCGCGTGTGTGTTCGCGCGCGCGCGCTCCAGCAGCTCAGTTCATATTTGCATAAGGACAAGTTTCGGGTTTGGCACCTGCGAAACACGGGTGCGCGCGGCCAATAGTCGAGGTCCACGCCGGGTAGGAGAAAAGTGCACGCGTGCGACTCGCGCTCCGCCACGTCAGAATTCACTGTAAGCACGCGGATGTTTGTGTTGTTGTGATAACTAATTCGTGCCGGTAGATGGCACTGTTTACACATAAGACGATGATATGATTGAAGCGGAACTGTTGTTTAAATCACCAAAATGATTCAGTACAATTAACCAGTTTATTATATTATTTATTAATCGGGTTCGTGTTGTTTACTAACAAATCCACGGTATAAATACCTTTGGTTAAGGAAATAAAAATATATATTTGGGAAAAAAAGCTTATATTATAGACGTTTTAACAGAGAGAAAGAAGGTTGGGGAAGAATTAGCGAGGGGGGGATAATAATTGTTTTATTAATAGTCGCACTAGAGTAGAAACAGATGGGAGTCGAGTGTTTAATCTGCTGACCCACTAACCTTAATCCTAAAGATGTATGAGACTGTCCATGAGAGTATTTGCTCAGGTTCAGGGCACCGTGGAAAATCTTCCTGTGTAATGTGGAGTTCCACAGGGTTCAGTTCTAGGACCACTGCTGTTCTCATTGTTGTGGCTCTGTAAAATAATTGATGTAAAGATACTGAATAATATATCTGTATAATCAGGAAACCCAACCATGTATGACCCCCTGTACTTAGTCCCCTGACTAAGGCCCCAAATCCACTATTAAGATGTATAAAAGGTCTCTCTGCATAAAGGTGCATTTCAGTTAAAAGACATTATTCTGCCAGAAGTTAAATACCAGAATACCAGACATTATTCTGGTATTTAACTTCTGGCAGCAACAATTCAGAAATGAATATTTACTTTAGAATTTTCCGGATGACTTACAGTCGATGCAGGACAATAGAATCAGTTGGGAATTTATACCTTTTCCACAAACCTTATTTATTTTCTAGACATTTATTTTTACAGTATTTGGCAGATGCTGTTATGCAGAGTGACTACCATTTGATCTCTTTTGTACAACTGAGCAATTATGGGTTAAGGGCCTTGTTCAAAGGGCCACTTTTTGGTATCAGTCTAATACCTTAACCACTGGTGATTGTAAATTGTCCATAGGAGTGAATGTGTGTGTGAATGGTTGTTTGTCTGTGTGTTGCCCTGTGATGGACTGGCGACCCGTCCAGGGTGTAACCCCGCCTCTCGCCCTATATGTGCTGGGATAGGCGCAGCAGGCCCCCGTGACCCCGGATTCAGGAATAAGCGGGTAAGAAGATGAATGAATGAATGAATCTACTGGATTAAGTGTCAGAAGCTTTTCAGATGTTCTGTACAATACACTGCATGCAGGATTACAGGACCGACACTTACATTTCATATGCACATCTACTTTTTTATCCCACTGAGCACTTAATGGTCAAGAGCCTTGCGTTGGGGCCCAGCAGTGGTCATTTGGTGCTGCTGGGAATTGAATGAGCTATTAATCAGCAGTCCAACACTGTAACCAATGATTTACTACTTCCCTATTACAACAACATTTAGTGACACTACATTTGCAAAAGTTTGTGGACACCTGATTATCACAATCGTATGTGATTTGAAACATCTTATTCCGGTTTTACTCTAATGCTCTTTACGATTCAATGGTGTTAAAGTCAAGGCTCTGTTCAGAACAATCTAATTATTCAGGGGGGTTTGTGCACAGAGGCGTAGACATGCTGGAACAGGGTTTGATTCTTTTAGTTCCAATGAAAAAATTATTTAATGCAACAACATATGCAACACATTCAAGAGGACTGTGTGCTTCCAAATTTACAGCAACAGGAACTACATATGGATCTGATGATGAGGTGTCCACAAAATGTATGAATTATTTTATCCACTGCTGTTTGTCCATTGACAAAGAATTTGATGTGTCTATTATTTTAATGGAAGGTAATAGTGAGAGAGAGAATAACATCAAATACATCCAGAAAAAACAAGCATTTAAAAAAAATATATGTATATATAAATTGATTAGTACTTTAATGAGCGAAAGATGGGTTTGATTAATTAATTATCAAAAAGCATGTGTTTTAAGATTTTTGGTTTTTAAAAAAAACCTTTATACAGTTGAGCTGTGATTAGCTGAGTAGTCTGAGTAGTCCTAATCTCACCCTGATTGACAGAGGACGATTTCTGCCTCTGACCCCAACAGCACCATGGCCATTTTCAGTCATGGCGGTGGAAACATCATGCTTTGGATTGGGTTGGTTTCTGCAGAAACAGACAGGACAACATCATCATATCAAAAGGACGAGGGACAGGGATGTACTATTAATACTTGAATGTGAATCTTCCTCACTCAGACAGAGGGTGGGCATGGAAAATGTGTTGAGGTTACAAAGGAGTGGCACACAAAGAAGAACATTAAAGTCCTGGTTCATTCTCCAGAACTTAATTCCATATAATTGAATCAAGGTTCAAGTTGCCAACCCTCAGCCGTGACATTTTAATGACTTGAGAGAATTAAGACATGTGTAAACCCGGTGGACAACTACAAGAAACATCTGACCTTTGTGATTGTCATTGAGTACCAAGTCTTGTTTTGCCAAGGGGTCAAATATGTAAAGGGTACAGGCAGCAATACCCAACTAGGCCGCCAGAGGGCACTTTTGGACTTGTGTGTTTTGTTAGCTACATGCTTTTTCTTTGTCAATTGATGTCTTTTTATTGGTTAAATGTTCCCTGATTGTTTCCCTTATATTAGTCCATGTAGATGCCCCAGTGTTTCTGTCTGTCTTGTTCTTGCTAATGTCCATGTGTTTCCTGGCTGTTCGCCAGTGGCCAAGTTGGCATTCATTCAGCTCCTGGGTGTAACTCTCATACAAAAAGATTAAACTAGTTCCTTTGTTTCATTCCTTATTTACTTATTCTTCAATAAAGTTCTGTTGCATCTCCTCGTCCCCTGCATCCATCTCCTTCATCTCCACCCCGAAGGTAACAAAATACTCATTTCACTCATTAAAAAGCGAATCAATTTACAACTTTTAAAACACATTTTCTGGATTTTGTCTCACTTACTGTTTGATCATTAAAATGCTATAGTGGGAAGTGGTAGCCTAGTGGTTAAGATGTTGGACTAATACCAGAAAGACCAGGGTTCAAATCCCACCTCCACCAAGCAACTACTGTGGGCCCTTGAGCATGGCCCTTAACCCACAATTGCTCAGTTGTAAAAAAGAGACCAAATGTAAATCGCTCTGGATAAGAATGTCTGCCAAATGCCAAACTGCAACTGTATAATGAAATGTTTTGTCACCGTATATTAAATATAAATATATTAAATAATAAACCACATATAAGCAAGTAAATTACGTTTTCTCTCCCACAAGTGTGAATAAAAGAAATACATACAATTTAGTAGCTATTTTTTCTTTTCATCTCTTCTGTAATACAAATACGTGGTCCGTCAATTACTGCAAACTTCCACACTGTTGGGCAACATATTAATATTAATATAATGCATCCCAGTAGCGTGTTTTCCCAAATGACATCATTGAGACCAATGCAGAATGTAGTACGGCGGCACATGCTTTCCTTCTCCAATTCATTGTCACATGATGGTTGATAAAACAGTGGCAGTTATTGGTGGATCAATTTTATAAAACTTTCAGTGCTCGCACTCACCCTGCTCATCTGTTTGACCAATCGATGAATTGAGCCGTCATTTCACACACTCACGCACAATAGAACAGTGTGGAGTACAAAGAAATATCAATGTATTTAAATGATCAAAAGGCACAAGGTATTGCTAATCATATAAAACATGCTAAACCTGGTCATAATTTCTTCTTTCGACTTAAACATTTAAAGACAATAAGAACAGTTTAAAAGGTCAATCATTGCATAACCACCAAATATACTATTCCGAAACTCTGTTTGCACTTGCACACTCCCACACACTCACACACAAGTACACTTCAAAAACACACTGTCTTTAAAAGTGAATTCTGAAGGATGCTTTGATATTTCGCCATTAGCAACTTCTACTGTGTAAAAACATGTTTTTATGTGCGTGTGATAGAAAGGAAACATTTAGGAAGTTTGTCAGACTGAAAGCTCACGATTCGATTGATTTTTAAACAGTGCATCTGGAAACGGAAAAGAATTGATGCATGTGTGAAAAAGTGAAACAGAATTTAAAGTTTAACTGTGTGTGTGTGTGTGTGTGTGTGTGTGTGTGTGTGTGTGTGTGTCAGAGGAGGAGCTTTGTAGAAGAAACTCAAAGGCCAAAAGCCCTTTAGTACAGAGTCAGGATTAGATTCACATAAACTCAGTCTGATAGCAGCAGGAATGGTGTCACCCCAGTGCTCTGTGGGGTAGATAAAGGGTAACACAAAGAACCAGGGTGTTGGCACGGTTACCAGCCAATCAGGTTGGCTTTGGCTTTCTCTGTCAGTTTGCGAACTCTGCCTTTGCTCGATGTTCCGAAAGTGATAGAGGCATCCTCGAACAGAAGCTGTCTCTGCTCTTCTTCAGAGTCTTCCTCGTTGTAGAACGCTGTCCTACGGCCCTGGTTACGCGTTCTCATAGGCCCTTTACTGTTTCCATTTCCTCCAGACTCTGCCCCTTCTGATATCTCTTTTGGTGCAGGAGATGTGTTTTGTTCATTGCCATGGCGACTGCTCCTTCTAACAGTTTTGGGACTAGGAGGGGCTTGCTCTACTGTCCTCACTAACCGTGGTCTTCCACGACGCTTTGGCTGCTGTGGAAGCCCCGCCCCTGAGTCTGATAGGCTGGTATCCTGTGCAGAGGATGAAGCCCCGGCCTCGTCACCTGTGGAGTGGTCAGGTTCCTCCTCGATAGTGGAGTTCAGACGCATAGCCTCCAGCACTTTTTTACTTTTTCTGCCCCGCTTTCCAGGAGGGCGGAGCAACTGAGGTGGCTCAGGAACCTCTGCTGTCTCTATCTGTGGCTCCAGTCTGGGTCTGCCCCGCCCTCTTTTTACTACTCCCAATGATGCTTGACTGCTATGGCCGTTTAAATGAACATTGTTGGGAGGAAGAGGGGGATGATCCACTGGACCTGGTAAAACAACAGTGGATAAATGATAGAGTAAACACTAGTCTAAATGATAGATTAGCCTATGGCAAGTTTATTATTATCAAACAACATAGAAGCACACAAATTACTAGGCGGAATAGTAAAGGGGATTTGAGCATCACACAGTACAATGCAAAAACACTGGAGAAACCGCAGCTGTCATATAGATGGGTTCATAAGTCAAATAAAGAATGTTTATGATTTAATCAGGAAAAAATCTAGATCTAGCTCATTGGTATCCCTCCAATGAGAAACATGTATACATCCTGATACTGACCTCATGTACCTGTACTCATACAAACACTCCGATACATTGTATGAGGAGAAAGAATATTGGGCTCAGCGGTGTGGAAACATTTCCAAATCAATGATAATAACCCAGATATTTTGTTCTCCAAAAACTTATAGTTAGTTTAATAATGTATGTAACATGTAAAACATCTCGAACCTGGCGTGTGTTTAACAGGAGTTCGAAGTTTCCTCCTTGACTCCCTGCCTCCACCATCTGCGTTGCTGGAACTCTCGGGTTCCTTGGAGATGCTGGCGGAAGTCTGAGAGTTCTGAGCTCGCGCAGTCCTTGATGTAGACTCGGGTCCTTTGATGTGGGTCGTGACAGGTGGTGGAGAAGTCTGCGATAGAGGTAGGTCTGTGGAATGAGGGCCAAAACGAGTGGAGCTACGAGTGCGTCCAGAGGAGATGGTGTGTTCTGCTTTGCCGTTCATATGCGGAAGCGTTTGTCTCAAGGACGCAGGACGGGAATTGCTGGCTGGTGTGGGTGGGGCTGTTGTATCCGAGCGGAGAGGAACCCGCGAGGAGACACGCCTCTTTCTCTCAGGGCTGAATGGGAAAGGAAATAGAGGAGCATTAACATGTATGACCAGCATGGGGAAATTGACAGAGTATTTATCTTCCAGTTAGCAAACACCATAAACTACCATTTGACATATAAATTCATTAATTTATCTTCTAACTCACTTATTCCTAAATTCGGGTTAACAGGGCCTGCTGGAATCTATCCCAGCACACACAGGGTGAAAGTTCAGAAGTCAGATGAACTTTGCTTTAATTAGTCAAAATAAACTACAATTAAACACCTAATTATATTATTCTACTTATTTACTCAGAATGTTGTCAGATTTCTATGGTTGTGCCCATGAATTTGTGCACCTGGAGGCAGAGCTGGACAATGAAGAGCTTCTTCTCCTCCTCCTCTTCATGGATTGTCGAGTGGGTCGCTGTCTGTACAGGCGCTGACGAGTCTGCCGCTCTGTCTGTCGACTCTGAGCTGCTTTAAAATCGTCTACGATTGAGCTGACGTGTTCTTCAAATAGGGCAGACAGGCGGAGACTCATACTGTAGATCTACAAGCAATGTACACATGCACAAACACAATCTAAATTGAATTGTTTTATTGATGAAAAAGTAGCATAAAGACTGTTAGTAAAAGTACCCGGGACTTTTTGCTGGGTGTGTAGGCTTTGGAATTGCTGAATATGAGTCGCACATCCTTGCATAAGTCCATCGGAGACTCGTATTCTCCTGCTAGAAGAGTTTTCTGGACTGTCCCAAAGTCCATAGGGGTGTCCACAATTTCCAAATAATCCTAAGAGAAGTTGGTATCAAGCTTATTAAGCAGACTAGAACACTTAAAATCACTTAGACCAATTAAAAGAAACTGGATATTGCTTAAGTATAGATTTGCCAATTACGACGGACACCTTTATGTCTACATGTCTACATACACTCATTTCTAATTCTGTCCATCCTCGTCACTCCTAATGAAACTCTCAACATCGTAGGCCATAGGATTACTACTACAGGGTTTCATTCAGAAGTGTTTGCTTAAGTAATAATAAATATGAAATAAATATTGGTGTAATCAAGTTTAAGAAAAAGTAAAAAAAAATGAAATAAAAAAAATGAGACAAAAGTAAAATTCAAAAGTAAATAAAAAATATTAATACCTAGACTATTAGAGTAAAGTAAACTATTCTGACAAAAAAAATTGTTGATTTTCTTTAATGTTTAATGTTGTCTTGTTTAGTTCTTCATGTGTTCTTGTTTTTGTTTTGGTTTAGCTTAGCTACGCTAGCTAAGCTAATCCTTGTCTTGTCTATGTTTGTTTACTTCCTGTCTTGTTACCCATGCTTCCTTTCATGTGGCTCTCATTGAAGGGGTAACTTAGTGGTTAAGGTGTTGGACTGATACCAGAAAGACTGGGGTTTGATTCCCAGCTCCACCAGCAACCACTGTGGGCCCTTAAGCGAGGCCCTCAAACCCAAATTGTACAAAAAAAAAGGGAGGCGTCTGCTACATTCTGTAAATGTAAATGTCTCTTAGTTTCAGGTGTGTTTAGTTTCTGTCATGTATATAATAAGCTGTCTGGTCTTGTGTCTTCATGGTTTATTGTTTCATGTACCACTGCTGGTGAGTCCATCTTCAATTTAATTCAATTCAATTTTATTTCTATAGCGCTTTTTACAACAGTTATTGCCCCAAAGCAGCTTTACAGAATGAATGATAAATAGATGAATGATGAGTTTGTCCCTGATGAGCGCCGGGGGCGACAGTGTCAAGGAAAAACTCCCTAGAGTGGGATTAGGAAGAAACCTTGAGAGGAACCAACCAGACTCAACAGGGTACCCATCCTCATTTGGGTTGAATAGAAATTAATGTAGGAGTGTGTATGTGTGAGTGAAAACAGTTTGGTTGGCTGTTAAAGACAAGTCCATGTTAAAGTTTTGCTTGCCTCCATTTATTACAAGGAGCAACTTGAAAAGAACTATGGATCAGAATTTTGTGCTTTGAAAAAATGGCTCTGCCGTCAGACTGTATTTATTTTATTTGACTGCCGGAAGGGGGTGGCAATGTGAGTGAAATTACATAAACTTAGGAGGGTAAGACGACAGACAACTGTAAAACTAGACAACAGTGCTGCTATACAATATTATTTAGTAGGGGTAAGTGGTGAGCCGTTAACCACTGAGCGGTTAACCCTCAATTCCTCAGTTGTTACTCGCTCTGGATAAGGGCGTCTGCCAAATGCTGTAATTGTGTGAGTGATTGTTCATAGTATCTGCTATAATAATTGTATACAGGATTTCCTAAGAGAGTGTATTTGTTACCGGGTATTCTTCAAGATCCACGGGTTGTCTGAAAGGTTCAGAGTCCTCACACTGGAATATGAGCTCAAGCAGCTCTCTGCAGCGCCCCCTCCAGGCATGGGGGTCCCCAGATGCAGGTTTATTCCTTAGATTTCTCAGGATAGGCTTCTGCTTGCCCTGAACACATCACAAGAATATGGAAGACTTAAATAACATTGATAAATCTCTAATGATCTGGTTAATTATACATTTCAAAAGTGACCTGAAAAATATTGTAGAATAAACAATTAGAATAAATGATTACATGCAAGGTAGTGTGATAAAACAAATAAATTTTTACTGACAGCAGATAGAATTGACTTAAGATTTTTCACTAGCTGTCAGGTTTTGCGAAATTGCAAACAAATAGCTGAACTTTGTCAAACACAACCCAGGTCTGTCACGTCCACTAGTCCTATATTCAGTGTAAATCTGTGGAATCGAACCAAGGGGAAATTGTATATCTCTTTCCCAGCACTTAGATGAGGATGTTAAATTCCTCTTTTATCACTGCATTATAAGGCACTGTGACTTTAGGTTCTGGCCTTAGTGATCTCCTGGAGTTTTTTAAACCGATGTTTATATACTATAACAGCTTATCGGCCACACAAAGTCATGCACACTCATTTGGTTGGAATAACTTTCAGTTAAACAGGGCAGTCAGTCATGCATTGTGATTTGATTTCCATTGAAATGTTCAGCCCTACTGAACAAATTCAAATAGAAAAGTTATTATTACATTATTTTTAATCAATAGCATGTGTTTTATCCATAATACATTTTTTTTCTGCCGCAGCAGATCATTCCTGACTTGGCGCATTTTTACTCTGGATGCCCTTCCTTCTTCATCTTTTCCTTTCAGCTGCTCCCGTTAGTGGTTGCCACAACGGATCACTCTTCTCCACACTACCCCTGTCCTCTGCATCTGCCTCTTTCACCCCAACTACCTGCATATCTTCCCACACCACATCCATAAACCTCCTCTTTGGTCTTCCTCTTTTCCTCCTACCCGCAACCTCCATCCTCAGCATTCTCCTACCAATATACTGGAGGGACATGCCCTTCCTAACACAACCAGTGTAGTGGCTAATGGCTGGGTTTTTATTGCCAATTTAGACTCGCCACTCGGCCAAATGTACAGTGGAAGGAAATCAAACCTGAGACCTTCTTGTTGTGAGACGACTTAGCTAAGCACTACGCCACCTAGTAGATTGCACAGTCGCCTCACAACAAGAAGGTCCCAGGTTCGAATCGACCCGGGATCTTTCTGTGCAGAGTTTGCATGTTCCCCCCATGCAAACTCTGCACAGAAGTTTGTGGGTTTCCTCCGGGTGCTCTGGTTTCCTCCCACAGTCCAAAAACATACAGATGAGGTGGATTGGTGATTGTAAATTGTCCA
>JAOTRA010000014.1:1228296-1242726 GCA_026260255.1 Pseudolaguvia tuberculata | reverse complement strand
AGTGAGTGAGTGAGTGAGTGAGTGAGTGAGTGAGTGAGTGAGTGAGTGAGTGAGTGAGTGAGCGAGCGAGCGAGTGATTAAACAAACGAGTGTGTAAGTGCCATAAGTCATGCAACACTTCACTTACTTCATGGAGAAGGAGCCGCCTGTTAGTTTGCCTGTGTCTTGGTCCAGGAAGGCCAGTTTCAGACAGCACAGAGTGGGCAAACCCACCTCATACTTCATCCCCACTATCTTCAACAGCTCCTGCTCCTAAACACCAACATAAACACTCCACGTTATGCTGCAGTGTTTTAATTGTTCAGCAGTTATTATACATGTAGTGCCACACTGTGCTTCAGGTAAAGTCTGACTTGAAGTGATTTCTCTACAAAAACATTTTGCATCAATCTCAAGATGAATTTAAGGCTCTCTATATAATCCCTACCCGCAGCTCCATCTTATGCCACGCCTGCTTCTTAGGGTTGATGCTGAAGATCTTGTTTTTTTTGGCCATCTCTACATACGCCTCATGACCTTGTCGGAAGTAATACACCTGCACAGACACAATGTTTACAAAGGCTTTGTACTTTATATATAATAATAATATATAGATTTAACTGATCAATATTAGCATTTAACCACTAATCTGTAATATTTCGAAGATTTTAACAAAAAGTGACATGACCAGAGTGACTCACAATCTTATTGTGGACATTTTTTAATAAATGTTATTTTTCGAGAGCCATAAATAATATAAAAATATTAAACATTACATTTAAAAAACAGTCATTTCTTAAACAAAAAAAGAATAAAATGTCTACTTTAAGTTAAATGTCTCAATCTGAACACAGTTTGGTGACCTCTGTCCTATATACGCTCTGTGCATGGGTGTATAGATTACCTCATCACCCATCTGAGGAGCAAAGGGGCATCTCCTTGGCACGGTGTCTGTAATCCATTCAGAGGGGAGCCACTCCTCCAGAGTGAGACCCTGTTCCTGTAATTCAGGTAATCTCTACAGAAAAGAAATACAAACCCCAAAATATCATATACCCATAAAAGATTTACTGCAAGATCCCATACCAAGATCAGCACAACTCTGCTACTGACAAACACATTCCTACCTTTCTCTTCTCCTTTGGCTTATTCTTCTTTGGTAGCACTCCGTCCTTGTCTTGTTTTTCTTTCCTCCTCTCTTTCTTGGCATCTTTCTCTTTTTTCTTCTCTCCATCCTCCTCTGAGCTGCTGGCGTTCTTCTTTTTCTTTTTCACGGTACTCTTCTTGGGTGGTTCAAGGTTTATGCCTGCATCTGCCGTCCAGTCCGAGTAATCGCTTGAGTAGTCACTAAAACACATCCAAAGGAATGCATCATGACTTCTGTATAACTAATGCATTCGTTCATTCATTCATTTTAAATAAATATTAAAACAAAATGTTTTAATATATTTTATGATAGCCAATAAGGCAACGTTATAATATTATTAAGAATGATTTAGTGTCTGTACGTGTGCCAGAATATGTATGTACGCTCTAAGTATCTGGGGTTCAGATGGTGTTCCGCTGAACAGATTGGAAAAAACACCAGTTGAGTGGACACAGGTAGGGGGCAGGGGTTCAAGAACCCAAGGTGGAATCAAAACTTCAAATGTGCCAGCAAACACTAGAAAAACAACTATAAGTCTGACCTTTCATTTTCATTAATGTATAGACAAAGCAAGTCAGAGTCTCTCTCTCTCTCTCGCTCTCTCTCTCTCTTTTTCTCTTTCTCTCCCTCTCTCTTACACACATTTTAATATGAATCTGTTCTGAACATATTCTGTCATTATCAGCGAATAGTTGCTATTTCGATACAGGACATAGGCAATAGCTTTTTTCCAGCTTTATCTCTAAAGAAAATTCCACAAAACTGGTATTGTTTGTTGGATATCCTTTAAATTTGTACCTGGAGCTGCTGTGATCATCAGGCCAGGGTTCCTTCTGTTCTCTCTCTTCATCTGAAGACTCTCTGCTTGGAGGGCGGACTTCAGCCTCACCCTGGTAAACAACACAAAGTTTCACAGTCATTGGCATGCAATTTTGACTGAAAACAAAGCGCCCATGCTTGAACCACTTAAGCTATAAAGCTGGTCAATAATTAGACTTACTATATGTTGGTAACACAATTCTACATATCTATATATAACAACTCTAAGATTATGCACATCTGTAACATTTATTTATTAATTTATCTTTTCACACGCTTATTCCCTAATTTGGGGTCACAGGGGTCTGCTGGAGGCTATCCCAGCACACATAGAACAAAAGGCAGGAGTACACTCTGGACAAGTTGCCAGTCCATTGCAGGGCCACACACAAATTCACTCCGATGGGCAATTTAGAATCACTAATCCATCTAATGCATGTTTTGGGACTGTGGGAGGAAACAGGAGTACACAGAGCAAGTGCAGGAAGAACATGCAAACTCTGCACAGAAAGACTCCTTGGCCACGAATCAAACCCGGGACCTTTTTGCAGCCACCATTTTATTCTTTACTCAAATTTATTCTAAGTATAATTTTCACTTTTTAAAGAAATGCAATGTAAATCCCCTGTGACCCCGGATTCGGGAATAAGCGGGTAAGAAGATGAATGAATGAATGAATGAATGAATGAATGAATGAATGTCGATTTTTTTTTTTGTTATTCTGCCATCGTCGGAGTCCGGGGGAAAGGGCTTTTTTGTGTGGAGTTTCTCACCACGTTTGCATGGGTTTCCTCTGGGTGCAAACAAGAAGTTTGATTTTATTTAATTATGGGGGGAAACAATTGAGAAACATTTTCTGAACGTGAAAAAGTGGTACCGTAGTGGTTAAAACAACTGCAACATTTTAATTTATCATTAAAGAATCAAAAATAAATAAAAATTCTAATCTTTTCTCTTAAACACTGAACATTGTCAGATATCATGAGGATTTGCTAATGGACCAAACACATCTGTTTAAGTAACAGTAATCTGTGTGTGTGTGTGTGTGTGTGTGTGTGTGTGTGTGTGTGTGTGTACCTCTGATGTACTGGGCTCCTCCTCGTTGGGCTCACTCTGTCGGCTTGTCTCTTCCACAGCCAATCGTGTGTGGTAGTTGTGCTGGTTGCCTTGGTGACGGCGCCCCTCCTCCGCCACGTTCTCTGTTGCGTGCTGCTTTGAAAAATTCAGACCTTAACACAAACACCTTGACCCCAATTTATAACTGTGTATGAGACAGTGTGTGTGTGTGTATGTGTGTGTGTATACCCGGTTTTCTCTGTGGTATTGGCTGTGTACACTGCGTCTCCTCCTCTCTGATCTATAGATGTTCATCTCCTCCTCTCCCCGAGCTGCCCGCCAGATCTCTTGTTTACTGCACACATAAACACATCATCGCTCAGGTAAGATAAATTAGTTGAAAAAAAAAAAGATACATTTTTATCAAAGGCATTAAATGAGATAATAATTATCATTTTCAAGCAGACACCACATTTGTGTAAGCACATATCAAACTGATTCTACAAACAATAATGGATCTATGAATCCTGATCCGGAAAAGTTTGTATCTCTTATTTCTTTGTTTGTTTTTTATCTTATTGCACAATTACCACTTATAACTAATTAAGAATTTAAAGAATTGAGGAAAAGTTTTGAGCAAAAATAATTTCCTTTAATTGCTTCCATTAGTAGAGGTGTCACAATAAACAAGTAATATAGGTCTCTGGATTCAATGTCAGTTAATTCACAGTTGTACTGAGATGGATGGATGGATCGATGGATGGACGGACGGATGTCTCCTGGATGGATGGAGATAGATAGATGTATGTATGTATGTATGTATGTATGTATGTATGTATGTCTGTCTGTCTGTCTCCAGTTAGACATGAGTGTCCTAGCAGTGTATGTAGAAGATTTATGGTTATAGGGAAAAAACAGGCCCTGAACCTGCTGGTTCTGGTGTGGATGGCCCTGTATCTTCTCCTGGATGTAATAAGTCCTTGATAGTTCCTTGATAAAAGCTCTGTGAAGACATATACTGTGGTGAAAAGACTCAGTGGCAGGTAATAATGTGTCAATGTTCAGTATGAGGGTTGATGATTACCCAACCTATTTTTCAGATCTATTCATCAGGAAGCACTCAGGTTACTGGGGACAACTGTATTTATAGCTGAGCTGAAATCAATGAACGTATGAATGTATGCATCGTTATGGTCCAAGTGGATAAGAGTTAGATGACGACATGTTGACAGGCTTTACTCTCGAAACTGTCGACATAAAGAAAGTTGTAGCTCAGAGGTTAATGTGATGGACTGCCGCTCAGAAGACAATGAGTTCAATCCCCTGCACCACCAAGCTGTCACAGCTGGGCCCTGAGCAACACTTGAATAAAATAAATAAATGGATAAGGGCTTGTTGTTGGCTACCTGGCATTTCCCTGTGAGAGTTCAGGCACCAGTACTCGTCTACTCCAGGCTACCAAATCGGTCTCTGTGGCCATCTCACTCCGTGGAGCGTTACTGTGCATCTGTCTGACCCCCTCAATCTGACCGCTACGTCTCAGGCCTACGTTAGGGGGAGACGACACTTCTGTAGGAGAACTCACTGACCCTGTACACACACACACACACACACACACACAACACATTCTCTCATCAGTATCACTGTGTATATTAATATACCTAATTTACATTAATCATCTTTATTATCAGCAGCACTTTGACCTCGTGCAGCTCTGAAGTCTGAACCCAGTCTCTGGTCCTGTTCCTGCTGCAGTCTCTGAATCATACTGTCCAGAGGACTGGAACCTTCCGCTGCTTGCTGACTCAACACTTGATTTAGTCCTAATATAAGAATGGAAAGAAAGAGAGAGAGAAAGTGAGACATAAGGAGGCATAACAGTTTCAGAGGAGAGTTGAATGCTAGATGAGATCAGTTTAAATACTATGTTGTGATAACATTTTTAGTATTTTAAAATCTATTTTTATTTTTTTAAATAAGGCAACTTTATAGTGACATAATGGTGCTTTAATATCTGTAGTGTTCATAATATATTATGATAAACTACTGTAAGGGGTTATGTGCCTGAACAAAAGTTGCATTTTAACCCCTTTAACCCTCAACTACATGTAAAAATAAATATATTTATAATTCTAGATAAGGGCGCTTACAATTCTTATTAAATGGTTCATTTACATAAGATTAAAACTACATGCATAATATTGTAGACATACTGTGAGCATCTACTATTTATTGATGTGATATAATATGATATGATTATATAGTCCACATCAATAAGCACTTTCCAAGTTTCAGATGTGTAATAAAAATACCCAAAATCTACACACTACTAAAGTGATGTGTGTGTTTGTGTGTCCGCTACCTGATGATGTCAGACCCATCTGTGGGATGAGCTGCTCCTCTCTACAGTTCTCGCGACCAGGCACAAGGCGCTGATATCGAGGGGGATGCGGGTTCCCGTCCACATCCACTAAAAAAGGTGGAGGCATTAGGTGGGGGGCCTGCTGCGTCTGCTCATCCAACACGTAGTTGTGGGCATCACGGATCAACGGCCGGTAATCAGTGTGGAAGAACATTTGGTCCGCTATCTATAATGTGAACAAACAGATCTCCTCAGAAGAGAAATGATGCATTGTCTGATGCTCCTGCATGCTAAGAGATAAGAGATACTTATTTATTTATAAAACAAGTCACTGTGTGACAAAGTTACATACCATCATCAACAGTTACAAATACAAATTGTGTGAGGGCTTGAAAAACTATCATCTGGCAACCCCACCAAAATCTGCTTTTGTTTAAAATTGAGGGGTTTTTTTATATCATTCTTTATATATTTGGACATCCATAACCCTGAAAATTTCTTTATCAAAAGAACATGTAACCAGTTGACTTATTTTTCCAGCTTGTCTACATACATTTACAACAAACTCATTCAAGTTGGCAAAAAATAGTTTGTTTGGAAAAAAATGTAGTTGAGTAGCTAAACAATGCATTACTGTCAAAATTGATGTAAAAATCATCAACACATTTTGTAATGTGACCAAACCAAAAAAACGGAGTTTCAAATTTCCTTCATTTTACTTTTCAGTATAAAATGTAATTCAGTGAAATCTCTGCATGCAAACAAATATTTGTGTCAAGAATTCGCTATACAAAAAAATAGCTATACAAATGGACCAAACTGAACACCAGATACATTGTAAATGTCTCAGAGTTCTTCAAAACCAATGTGTGTCAAAACCCATTTATTTGTTGTTTTTATGTTGGCTCAATATGTGACTGAAACAAAGTCATGTGATTTTTGAGTGAGAGAGAGAGAGAGAGAGAGAGAGAGAGAGAGAGAGAGGATATTAGACAGCTGGGTAAAGCAAGTTTTATTTTCTTTAATCAAGTTCAGCACCTTGTCATATCTGCTGCTGGAGCCGAAACCAAAGATGAGCAAGTGTCCGTGAGAATCTGTACAGGCGAAGTGCTGCCCATCTGGAGAACACTTGCAGTCAAACAGTGCACCATGCCCCTGACCTTCAATCTGCAACACACATTGTTTATAGACAAAATGTTTATTCATCTTGGAACAAACTGAATAATGAGAAGCTGGGAGAAAAAAGTAACAAGTGTGTAATTCAATGCTGTGTATGAAAAGAATCAGATTACCATGTTAAAGTAGGAGCGTATTTTAACTCCTCGGGTCAGATCCCAAACAATAGCGTTGCCATCATGGCCGGCGGAGAACAGCACCCTGGGATCAAAGGGGTGTGGCTCCAAAACAAATACCTCATCCTCATGGCCCTAACAATCAAGCAGTCATACAATGACATTATACAAAAATAAAGCATGATACTACATGTAATCTCTAAACAAACACTACATGTGCATTATGTTATTGAGGTTTAAGGAATAATATATAAGAAGTAAAAGGATAAAAATGCAAATATTGTAATGAACTAATTAATGTTTCTTAAGCAGATTTAAACTGGAAAACTGGTTGCACAGGAGTAATTGAAAGATCAGGGTTCGAGTCCCAACAACACCATTTTGCCACTTCTGGGCCTCTGAGCAAGACGCTTAATCTCCAGTTGCTCAGTTGTATTTATTTTTTGGCTGCTCCCATTAAGGGTCGCCACATTCGGATTGGCGCATTTTTATGCTGGATGCCCTTCCTAACGCAAGCCTCCCAATTACCCGGCACTAAGGCTGCACTGGCTTGTGCCACTCTAATGGCTGGGTTTTTATGTGCAATTTAACTACAACTAAAGCAACTTTCTCTACCTCTACTGTTCTATTGTTGTCACTAACACATACTGCCAATGACTTATAAACAAATATGGCGGAAAAAATAAAGGTGTAAGGGGTAAAAAAGGAAGACAACATTTTTTTCAATATGTATTGTATTAGGGCAGCGTGGTGGAAGTGGTTAGCACGGTCGCTTCACAACAAAGGTCCCGGGTTCGATTCCCAGGGGGTCATGGATTGTTCTGTGCGAAGTTTGCATGTTCTCCCCACGCTTACTCCGGTTTCCTCTCACAGTCCAAAAACATGCAGATTAGTCTATATGTCGATTGGTGATTGTAAATTGTCCGTAGGAGTGAATGTGTGTGAATGGTTGTTTGACTATGTGTTGCCCTGTGGTGGACTGGCGACCTGTCCAGGGTGTACCCCCCGCCTTTCGCCCTATGTGAGCTGGGATAGGCAACAGCAGACCCACGTAACCCTGAAATAGGGAATAAGCGGGTAAGAAGATGAATGTATGTATTGTACGAAAATATACCATGATTATATTGTATCAAGACTTATATATTGTACTTTGTATTGTATCGCAAGGCTCTTGCCTAACCAGCTTAACTTAGCCTGCACTTATTCTGGTTAAATATGAAGGATAAAAATGTGAATTAAGACACTGTGGGAAAATGGAATCTTTGTGGTGACGTTCCGGTTAAACAGTGTCCTTACCATGAGGATGTGGATGAGACTGCCCGTATACGAGTTCCAAACCTTCAGGGTCAGGTTGTTGGCCGCTGTGATGACCATGTTGTCATGGCGATTCCAGGCTACCATGGTGACCTTGAGTTTGGTCACTTTGTCTTCCAGCGGCGGTGGGTTATACTTTCTGAATGACAGAAAGATGGTTTAATAATAACACAAACACTATCTATACATTTTTATTCATGTATTTTAGAATAGAAATAATAAATAAAAAATTATGTACTTCTGCTTGTGTGAATCTCACAGAGGGGGAGAAATTACTTAAAAGGTTTTCAATTGCAATAATTGCTCATTTTATCCTGATAAGAAAAATTTTCATCTGAACGTTAGAAATAGAAATTAATCTACAGGCCAAGAGTCAAACAATGGGTGATAATAACTTATAATTGTTCTTGAACTCATTGTTTGTCTGTAATAATGTAATTAATTGCAGTTAAGGTGAAAGAGGCAGATGTAGAGGACAGGGTATTGTGGAGAAGAGCCATAACGGGAGCAACCAAAAGGAGGAGAAGAAGAAATTTGAATACGTGCGTGAAGGGCTGTGTTTTACCCTGGCAGTTTGGTGGCCATGTCCAGGAGGATGCTCCTCCAGTCCTGTTGCTGTAGCTGCCATATCCGTGCCGTCCCATCCCGACTGCCACTCACAAACCTGGACATACACACCCTCACTGTGACCATCTTATCTTTAATTTCTTTTATAAGGGTTTAATATTTTTTTTATTCCTAGTGTCGTGCTTCCTGTTTCCGTTGCTAGACGTTTTCCTCATTAAAAGTTATGTGATACAAAACCTACATAAATCTTCTCATGGTGTAAAAGAAGCTTATTGCATAAATGGCTTTACCATTTAGTGTGGAGCTGCTCAGGTGAGTGTTTAAGTATGTATTTCTGTATTCAATCCTGACAGCGTTTAGACATTTGTAGTTGTTGTCAGGGGCAACGCTGTCAATTTCGGGCCCTGTAAAAGAATATGTGGTCGGCCCCCCCAACCCCAACCATTCCACAGTAAATACTAGTTACTACACAGTACTGCTAGTGCTTTTACTACTAATAAAACAGGGGGTCATCAGGGTCACCCTATCCATTACACCCCTAACCCCAAAAACTGGCATCCCATATACCCCGTACAAGATTGTTTTAATTTCATTGCTTTTTTTCCCAGACACACACACACACACACACACACACACACACACACACACACACACACACAAAGCTCACCTGTCTCCCCCATGTGAAAACTGGATGCTGTCGACTTTATCCTACAGGCATGATAAATAAGGCATGGAGAAAGTGTGATAAACAGACAGAAGGAAAAAATATTCATGATTTCTTTTCAACCACACACACACACACAGGCACACTTACAGTGTGCGACTCCAACTCAGCTATCTTCTCTGGCTGATCTCCACCAAAGTAGTAAACTCTGATAATGTGATCAGTGCTGCCTGTGGCCAAAAACATCCCACCTGAAACACAGCCATTTTTACTACATTTCAATGGCCTTCTTTTTACATTAGTTGAGGCAGAATTTAAACTGAGCATGACACTGAGCAACTGAAGGTTCATCGATGAAGCCCAGAGCTTTAGATAAACACAAGCATCACTTTAGATTGTCCTTTAAAACATATATAACTGTATTTGGTTATAGCATATCATAAGAGACTACTAAAGATGGGTATGTCATATATAATATTCTGTAAGTGCTGAGAATTATTGGTATATAAATTATTGCTATAATTAATTAATTGGGAATTATATCCAGGAATTATTGCTGGAAATTACTGAATAATTATTATTATTGAAATTCTGCACTCCTACACATTACCTTTAGGTAAACACTCAAAACCTAATAGTTTATAATAATATATAATCAGTTGACACCTCAGAACTCATTATAAATGAATTAACAGAAATTCATGAGAGATCATTAACAGAAATCGATGGAAATCGACTAACGTTGGAAGAAATAAAAAGGACATTGTCTTTCATTTTAACTGTCATACATTTATCAGAGGTTGAAATGGAAACACTGCAACTGAGGGCAGGTGTTACGTCAGTCATGTAGGTAAACGTCAGGCAGGTAAACGTCTCTCTAAAGCTGAACAGTCCAGACTCATCACATAAATACCGTTAAACATGTGAAGGATCGTATAAATGTTAATGAATTATAATAATTATGGGAAAGTGGTGGCTTAGTGACCAAGGTGTTGGACTAATACCAGAAAGCTCAAGGTTCGATTCCCAGCACCACAAAGCCATCCCTTTGAGGCCGTGAGCAAGGCCCTTAACCCCCAATTGCTCAGTTGTAAGTGACTCTGGAGTCTGAAGTCTGCCAAATGCAGTAATTGTAATCATTAGCTTAACAGTCGGTTGAATCGCATAAGTCAAGTGATCATAAGACTAAAACATTTCCAATCATTTATGAGTATCACCTCAGACCAGAATGAATTTGAGCTCTATCTAAACCTAAAAATATACTGTAAATGGTTTTATTTTTAAAAATGGGAGAGGCGTGATGGCATAATGGTTAACATGGTGGTCTCACATGTGTGCAGAGATAGACTCCATCAGACACAAGTGACCCTGAATTAGGGAATAAGAGGGTAAGAATAAATAAATGAGTGAATAAATGAGCATGTCTATATTTTCAGGATGAAGACAGGAGCATATTGGTCTCGCATAGCCAGACCTTTAGACTGAATGCAACCAGGAAGCAACTAATAATATTTTGTTTTGTGCCATGTCATGTTTAGGGACTTGATCTTGATTTATGCTTATTGTCACCGATATATACACAACAACAGCAAAAAATCTCCTGTTTCCAGTCACTATACCCACTAAGTGTGCCATATACAACAGCCAGAAGTCTGACCAGGTAAATCTGGCATATGCGTTAATGTTTTGCTCTTCTGTAGTCTTTGACAGCTTTTAGTGTGCGTTACTGGCAGCACCACCATGAATTACATGAATGTTTCTTCACTGCATCAACCCCATTGGAAACTTTTTAAGTCAATGAATGGAATATTTTAAAATCAGGACTCCCTAACAGATACAGTAAAGCACACAAGAATATATCTTTAAATAAATACATTCAAGACTACAGAAGTGAAACATGATTGCAGGCTCTATAACATTTACATTTCTAGCATTTGGCAGATGCTCTCAAACGGAGTAGCTCATTTTTATTTATCCAACTGGGCAATTGAGGGTTAAGGCTTAGGATCAGGATCCAGGGGTGGTACTGCTGGGAGTTGAGCCTATGATCTTCCGATCAACAATTCAGGACTTTATCCCTGACCTAACACTAAAAAATAAATATGTCTGCCTGATGTTAGTGTTGTGCTGTTATGTAAGAAATTCTTTATGTGTACTATTCATAAGTTAGCTTGACCACATTATAGACGTCTGTCATCGATGACACACAGGAACAGGGGAAGGGCAGAACAAAGGGAAGAGAAAAGCTGTGGTTTTGTCCTACCTGCACTGAATGATGAGCAGATCATCTGCACACCTGGTCTGGGCCGTTCTGTGAATTTACTGGGTCGTGGCCTGCACGTAAACGTTAAAAAACACACTGTTAAATGAGGACATTACGCAAAAATGGGAATGAAAATTAGAATTGTGGAAGTGTGAGTCAGGTACATGTTGCGACTGGCAGGAAAAATGGAAACAGCACTCACCCAAATTTAAGTGTCTGAGCATCCCACTGCCAGAAACAAATTGTTCCGTCTGCACCGGTGGAGGACAGAAACCTCTTATAACCGCTGCAAAGAGGAGAGAACTACACACACACACAAGCGCACATGCACACGCACGCGCACATGCACACGCACGCACACACACACACACACACACACACACACACACACACACGAAATATGTGTATTCAAGATACGACTGAGTAAAATGGCATTCTAAAGGTCTCTCAAATTCGCAGGGCTGACATCCTGGTGCTATTGTGTCTTCCACTTGGAATACCAAACTGTATACATTATTAATGTATTTCAATATTCCACATTTTTATTCAGGCTAATAAAATGTTCTTGGCATACTGAAAACTGAAGAGCAATTGCTCAGAAGGGCCAACAAGAATTAAGCAAGTCCTGTTGATTGTAATATATAATATCATGATAATAATTATATAGATAGTGTCTGTGCACCTGCAGTGATGTAATAGAGGCTGCGTGTCCCTCAAGCACAGCTAGTGGAGCACATGTCTGTAGACACCACACTCTGATCATCTTATCACAGCTTCCAGCTGCCAGCAGTGTGTTCTCATAGTTTACCGCCATGTCTGAGATTTCTGCAGCGTGACCTCTCAGGGTGGCCAACAATCTCCCATCATCGGTGGCCCAAATCTTCACCAGGCAGTCATCCGAACCCTAAAACAGAGTGAAAACCTGTTTAACAAACATCCAGCCTGAATTATTTAAACAACGCTCTACTAATGTTTATATCGTGTTGGTTCTTGATGAGTCTGACATTCTAAATAATAGTTTTAGAAAATGAATATGTCTGACTTATTTCACTTTTTGTCTTTTTGTAACATATTAAACCGCTCAGAGTGCAAAGTAATGGAGAGTGCGTTAGAGAAGTGAAGAAAAGAGTGCAGGCAGGGTGGAGTGGGTGGAGAAGAGTGGTAGGAGTGATTTGTGATCGGTGAGTTTCTTCATCGATAGACGTTTATAGAACTGTAGTGAGACCAGCGATGTTGTACGGTTTAGAGACCGTGGCGTTGTCAAAAAACAGGAGGAGGAACTGGAGGTGGCAGAGTTGAAGATGCTGAGATTTTCATTGGGAGTGACGAGGATGGACAGGATTGGAAATGAGTTTGTTAGAGGGACGGCGCATGTAGGATGTTTTGGATACAAGATGAGGGAGTAGTCTTGAGACGGTTTGGACATGTGCAGCGGAGGGACATGCAGTATATTGGTAGAAGAATGTTGAGGATGGAGGTGCTGGACAGGAGAAAAAGAGGAAGACCAAGGAGGTGGTTTATGGATGTGGTGAGAGGAGACATGCAGGTAGTTGGAGTGAAAGAGGCAGATATAGAGCACAGGGTAGTGTGGAGAAGAGTGATCCGCCGTGGCGACCCCTCACCCTTTTCAGTGAGCAGCCGGAAGGAGAAGAAGAGGCTAAACTGTTCAGCAGAATTGTGTGAAAAGCAAAATAGTGATTGAAATCATGTGACATCAGAACGCCATCCAATTTGAAAATTGAAAACAATTAGTACAAAGTACAGCGTCATGAGTGTTATCATCCCAGTACATCTTAAAAGAACCGCTTTGCAGCCAACATCAAAGACTGTAATGATAAACTTTACATATCTTCTTATTTAAATGACGGTTTTAATTATTCATTCCTTTACAGTGGAACCTCAGTATACAAATGCCCTGAGCTTTGAATTTCTACCTTAAGAGTTTAAACTTTGTGGGGAATTTGCATCGGCATGGAAATAATTTTTTGGCATACAAACGAGTCAACCCAAAACACTGTATACGTTGATCAGAAAACAGTGCAACGGCAACTGAAGTAAATGTACCAATTTTTACCCCATAATACACCCCTTAAGTCACCTTCAACATGTGTTGAAATTCATGCAACTTAATTATTAACTGTACCTTAGAGAGTTGGATGATATGGTTACATTTTATCACAATATATTTCTTAATGTCAATATAATTTTGATATTAGAAAAGCCTCAGAAAATTACAAATGAATGTCTGTTGGATTACCTGAATTATTAATTGGCCAATCCCAGGCAAGCGGTCTTTCTGTGTGGAGTTTACATGTTCTCCATGCTTTTGTGTGGGTAGACAGCCAACCTCCCTCACTTCTATGGGTAATTTAGAATCACCAATTAACCTAACGTACAACCCAACCATTAGAGTTGCACAAGCCAGTGCATTCTTAGTGCCGGTCCCAAGCCCGGATAAATGGCGAGGGTTGCATTTGAAAGGGCATCCAGCGTAAAACTGTGCCAAATCAAATGTGCAGATCACAAATAAGAATCTCGTAACAACTTCCGTGTAACAACGACGGAAGAAAGAAGAGCATAGGGTGACGTGGAAGAGTGGAAGAAGTTGCACACAGGTGGACTATATTGTGCAGGAGAGGAAACCTGAAAGAGATTGGAGACTGTAAGGTGGTTGCAGGGGATAGTGTAGCTAAACAGCATCGGATGGTTCTCTGTAGAATTGATTTGGACGTTAGCAAGAGGAAGGGAGAGAGGAAAGAAAAGAGAATAAGATGGTGGAAGCTGAAAGAGGAAGACTGTAGTGTGAGATTCAGGGAGGAGGTCAGTCAGAGGCTCGGTGGTGGTGAAGAGTTGTTGAATGATTGGGCAACGACTGCAGAACTGATAAGGGAGACAGCTAGGAAGGTACTTGGTGTGACATCTGGAAAGGGAAAGGAAGACAGAGAGACTTGGTGGTGGAATGAGGAA
>JAOTRA010000014.1:1198465-1210489 GCA_026260255.1 Pseudolaguvia tuberculata | reverse complement strand
TCTATGTGTTGCCCTGAGATGGACTGGCGACCCATCCAGGGTGTAACCCCGCCTCTCGCCCTATGTGTGCTGGGATAGGCGCAGCAGACCCCCGGATTAGAGAATAAGCGTGTTAGAAGTTTCTTCATTCATCTTCTTACCTGCTTATTCCCGAATCCGGGGTCATAGGGGTTTGGTGTTAGAGTCACCAATCAACATGTATTTGGAAACCAGAGCACTTGGAATAAAATTCACACAAGCACGGGAAGAACTGTCTCCCACCTAGTTAAATTATGTGATATTTTTGCTTTAAAGCACGTGTATGCAGATCTCAGCTACCAACCGCGTGACAGATATTTCACTAATAGCATTCACAAAAATACAATCGCTTTTTATAACATTTACAGAATTTGTCAGATGCTCTTATCTAAAGCTTTTTTGTACAAATGAGCAATTGGGGGTTAAGGGCCTTGCTCAATGGCCCACAGTGGTGGCTTGGTGGAGCTGGGATCAGTCCAACACATTACTAACTAAGCTACCCTTTCCCAAATATGTTTTGTGACATGCACATTTTTTGCTATGTTAAACTTACCTATACTAGAAACCCCCAAAAAAAAAAGACCCAAGCTACTTGTTGTATAATAAGTCTTAAGAAAACCACTAATCAGTGAGGCCAAACGGAAAAAAGGTTTCAATTTGCTAGGGAGCATAAAGATTGGAGTCTGGACCAATGGAAGAAGGTCATGTCGTCTGATGAGTCCAGATTTACCTTGTTTTAGAGGGATGAAAGCAGATGAAGTGATGAACCCTACTGTACAAGGCTGTAGGAGCACTGCTATGGTTTGGGGTTGCTGCAGTTGGTCAGGTCTCGGTTCAAAAACAGTATGTGATCAAAGAATGAGGTCAGCTGACTACCTAAATATACTGAATGCCCAGGTTATTCCATCAATGGACTTTTTCTTCCCCGATGGCACAGGCATATTTGAAGATGACAATGCCAGGATTCATCAAGATCAAATTGTTAAAGAGTGGTTCAGGGAGTATGAGACCACCACAGAGTTCAGACCGTAACCCCATAGATAATCTTGTGGAAGTGCTGGAGAAGGCATTGCACAACAGTTTGACTTTACCATCATCGATGCAAGATCTCGGTAAAGAATTAACGCAACACTGAATGGAAATAAATCTTGTGACAGAGAATGCGTCCTGTAATCAAAACTAAAGGCGGTCCAGCGAAATAATAGTGACCTTTTTTTTTTTTTGACCAGGTAGTATATTATACAGATCTATTTGCATTCTTTTATACAAGGCACCCTGTGAATCCAATTACTATTCCAAAAATACTACTGTATATTACAACAAGTGTATTATAATTAACCCGTTATAACCAAATAATAGAAATATAGCTAATAATAACTAAAACCAAACAGGTGGCACAATAATTTTTGCATACCAAATAAGAGACATTACACATTTAGATAAATTCTACAAGAGATGTTTCTACCCTCCAACGACGTTCCGAGGTTGGCAGTTCCCATTTCTAATGTTATTCCAATGTTTCATAGACATAATCCCATTCTGTGCATTTTGACGGCGAGTTTTGTCAGGATGTTACTAGTCAGCATTTGAAAATACTATCATCAGATGGGACTGTTCTTCGGCAGGTCTGTAAAGGTTTTAAACTGGTATTCTTGTTACAGCTTGAAACTCCATACAAGCCACGCTTAATGATTTACAGGGAAGCGGTAATGCAATGGTTGAGGTGTTAGACTGGGTTCGATTCATAGCACCACTAAGTTACCACTGCTGGGTCCCTGAGCAACGCCCTTAACCCCCAACTGCACAGATGTATAAAAGAGATAAATGTAAGTTGCTCTAGAAGAGCGTCTGCCAAATGCTGTAAATGTACTCTATTGTGAAATGTACTCTTTCACGACAAACTGGTATGTTTTTATTTCTTCCTGTTAGCCAATAAACCTGAGCTCTTGTGTTTTTATCTCGTCAGTGAAGATTATGTTACTGAAACATTGAGTTTGCATCCCAGCACACTCCGAGAGCCACTGTTCTCCTGAAAACAACTCCCAACACTGAACTTTTGTGTTTAAGATGAGATCATAGTAGAGCTAGTCAACTAGCCTGAACCATAGCTTGAAGTTTGGGGGAGGGGTTATTTTATAGCTGTGACGACAAGTACCAGAGGCTGGTTGCCCATCTAATAAAATTCTAAAGTGAGTAGAAACACAGATTTACCATGGTAGACAGACTTTTGCTCTTGAAGCCAGAAGTAAGAATTTCTGTACAGTTATAATTTTGGTTTTGGGAGTAATTTCCACACCTTATTATGTAATTGTTTGGCTTTCAAACAGGTAGAAAACATAGCATGGATCATGTTGCTGGAAAGAAAAAGTAAACATCTACATTAATCAAAATTACAAATAGTCCTGGGCAGAACGGAGTGGGTAAAAAGGTCTAACAGTCATTATAGTATTCATTCATTCATTTTTCTTTTTACTCGTTTATTCCTTAGAATTACCAATTAACCTAATGTACATGTTTTTGGACTGTGGGAGGAAACCGGAGTACCCGGAGGAAACCCACACAAGCGCGTGGAGAACATGCAAACTCCGCACAAAAAGATTCCCGGCCCAGAATCGAACCCGGGACATTCTTGTAGTGAGGCGACCGTGCTAACCACTACACCACAGCGCCTCCCTCAATAGTATAATACTCATAATATAATTCATCCCACCGTATATACATCACTGTGAACTCAATAGTGTCTATAATTGAATATGTGACTAATAAAATAGGAGTTTTACTGTCTGGATTACTGCCACCTTAAAATTACTTATTGGTTCTAATTACCATTTAAAATTATATTTTTGAGCTACTTTATATATTTTTTAAATTATGTTAAATGTAAATGTGTTGAATGTAGTAGTTACAACAGAAAGATGGAACTATCTAGCCCTTGTTTAAGATGTTTAAAGAAGGTAGGGCTGTATAAAGAGTTGACAGCTTTTATAAAGCCTGGCCCTGTTCAGACTATTTTTACATTTATGACATTTCACTTTTTTTTTCAATACAATTCTTATGCAATTTTTTAATAGCAAACTGAGCCGTTAGGCTCAAAGCCATTACTCAGGGGCCCATCAAGTGCATTTTTGTGGTGCTGAGAACTGAACCCATGATGTACTGTTCAGCAGTAAAACGCCTTAAACGCTAAGCTACAATCCCACATTTTTTAGAAATGTACATGAGTCCCAGTATACACACTTTTACATCAAGGTCTAAAAAGTCTACAATGGTCTTTTTAACGTTCATCTGAATGAACTGTTGGAAGAATTTTAGTTTTATATTTTGCTGGAGTGTTACTGTAAAATTTCTATTAAAAACAATCTGCATGCAAAACCCACCAGAGAGTTTGAAAAAGGTGAGTGGGTTTACGTGTGTGTGTGTGTGTGTGTGTGTGTGTGTGTGCTGGTACCTTAGCTTCAGCAGTTTTGGGTTTAGTCTCAGGTTTAGGGGGAGCCGGTTTCTGTTCATAAAAGACAACAAGACTATTAAGCAAACAGCTGACAAACAATTCACTGACAATCCAGGGTTTAAATTATAGTATTGTATAAACACAAGCAATTGAAAATGAGACAAACATTCTTGGACAAAGGAAAAATGTTTTTTTAAGCAAATGCACGTAATTTAATGACATACTTAAAAAAAGCAACTTCTGTGTGATTTTAAAGCAACTTTTACAATATTTATATGTATATAACAAATGTAAATTAAACACCCACTAACTTATTATAGTGTTTGTATTTGTATTTCTGATTAAGGATAAACATAAACACTGATTCCAAATTAATGTAATGGGGTGTTTAATGTTGTTTTGTATCAACATAAACACATGATTGGAGTTATTAATGAACGTATATATATATATATATATATATATATATAAGGTTTTGGTGAGACTGAAAGTTGGTGATAAAGCAGAAAAAACTATTAATCTGACTGCCTCTCATTTCAAAGGTTGAATGCAGTATTTATCAGATGGTACACATCAGGGCACATGTTGCATGTTTCGTTTTTTTAATGTTTATTTTGATTATTGCTGCAAATGCGCTCAAAAAGAGAGCAACCTGTTTACATTACAAACTTTTCTGACTGCTGCATGTGCACCGTAGATCATGTGCCAAGAACCGAGCAATCAGATTTCAAAAAGTCTTTCCAGAAAACTGGAACTTCAGCTTGTTAATTTGTTTTTGTTTGTGAATAAATTTTGTAGAAGAATTTAGAAATTTGTAGAAAAATCTATTGCTGAAATGTCCTTGTTCCTTGTTTCTAAAGGCATACGCCCAGGGAGCACAAGCAACCAAACGCTTTACAATATTACGAGAGGCGGCGTATCGAGCGTTTTTCTTGCATTCTATGTGACTCACCCTTCTGTTTTTGGTGACATCTGAATGAAAATGGGCGCAAGTCGACAAATTTGGTAACCAGTGAAAGAGAAAGCTGTACTAGAATTTAACAGCCTGGAATACAAATAATACTTCTGCATGACACACCATATTTTTATATGGTGTTTGATTGCAGCCTGCACGGCGCTATATACTGCCAATGTATCTGACACACACATCTGCCGAGTATTTATGAATGCAAGCAACAAGCCGAATGGCCACATAGATGTACTTAACAGTGTGTGTTAATTGACGTCCTTTCAGCTATAAAATAAAACATACAACATATTACCGGGTGCAAACTTACCGAGGACAGACGCTCTGACCTCCGGGTGGGCTGAGAGACAGACACAATGAAAAAAAGAGAATTTTTAAGAGTTATCGACATTATTTGTCTCTCACAATACTGCTTTCTTCTGCTGTGATTGGATGATGAATGCACAATAAATTTGCATTAATAATTAATATCATTTACAGGCAGGAAACCTAAATGTATTCACATTCCACAGGCCAAAAAGCATAAGAAAAATTAAGTCAATCAATTCAATTACATACAATCAAATAAAACATTTGTTAATAAATTATTGATAATTGCATGATCTCTCTAATAGAACTTATTTTCTGTACTCGTTTGTGTAAAACTCACCTCCTGCTTTGTGACTTTAGTAGAGTCTTTCCCCTCTGCTCCCTCAGGTGACTAAAGGAAGAAACACATTGTGCCAATTTTAAGCATTTTGTCAGCACTTGTTAGAGATACATAGTGCTGATTTACATACTGACTAACACAGTAATTTTATTAAATAAACCAGATTAGATTATCAAATTCTATCAGGGAAAAAAATGTTTGTTTTGTTGTTCTCATGTTAACATAAGAAGGTCTGCATTAATAATTATTGTATAATATGGTAATAAATGAATATAAGCAAAATACTTCTATAAACACACACCAAACAAATGTATACTATTACATTTTAATCAAGTTTACATTGAGAATTTAAGAATCTGATTGTTGATAGTATTTATAAATTGATTGTTATAAGTAATTTATAAGTAAATGACATAACTTTAAATGTAATGAAATACAAGTGACATTTTAAACTAATTATTATTTATAATTTACTACAATAAAGACAATCATTATATTATTTTGATTTTACAATAAACTTCATTATTAAATGGCGTTATTATTTTTTTAAATAACATAATTACCACCTGTATCTTCTGCGCATGCGCGAAGCGTTTAATTTCAGTCCACATTCAATACAGAGCACTGACCTTGTATCAGTTAAAAACTGCTTTCGACTCTATTATGTTCTGTAAATATTATTCCAAAAAATTATTTCATTAATATTAAAATGTTATTTGCGGTCTAAAATCATTCTGTTCGTTTCTTGGTTTCTTTTTTTGGTGGCGGTGTCAATTGTCTGTGAGCAGCGCGCTCCCGAGGCGCGCTCACTTGTTGTGTATGTGTGTGTGTGTGTGTGATTGATGTGCCAGTCGCTTACATACGGGTGTGTAAGGCGGATTGAGAGAGTGTGTTAGGAGAGAAAGAGGAGGAGGCAGAGGAGGAGGGGGGGGGTCGGTTTAAACACGGCGATTAAATAAATAATAATAGATTTCTGAATCCGACCGGCGGTCTTTTTTTAATTAACAAACCGCGAAAGGAAGAAAAAAAACAAAACAAAATGGACGCAGAGCATCGCTTCAGTGACATTCGGCGCAAGTGGCGGATAAAAACGCCGAGCCATTATCATGGAGGAAAACCTGCAAATGACGACGACTGATTAAATAAACGGAATAAATAAGAGCAAAGAGAATGTATGCGTGTGTGTGTGCGTGTGTATATATAAGCGTGCATGTACGTGTGTAGTAGCGTTAGAGTCGAGTCGAAAACATTACCAACATTATTAGCTAAACTTAATGCTATATTTTTTTTTATCATATTTTACCTGCTCGACATTTTGAACGGGTATTAACTCAAACAGCCTGAGCTTTTCTTAGGGAAAAAAATGAAATAATAAAATCTTTACTTACCTTCCTTTTCGGCATTTTTCCTCGGGTTTCTTTAGTTTGCACTTATTAAACACTCGAGTTTCACCGCTCGGCGTTTTTAGCCTGTGAGAGTTTGTAACTACGACGGAATACTGGATCAATATCTAAAACACCTCCTGTAATAACATGTTAATGAGATGCTGCCTCGATACACCACTATTGGACGCTTTGACGCTCGCGCAGCTATCAACCTGCATTCCGATTGGCTCGCATAGTGAATATGCAAATAGTCCAACGAGCTGATTGGTTTGCACGTGTTGTGGTTCTTGATCTGATTGGTTACGCGCTTTTTTTCTGAAGCGAATCGCCGCGCGAGGGTAGAGGAAAGGTTTAAAGGTGTAGAAGAGACGGGAAACAGAAAGTGACGATCAATTCGGGTTGCCATGTCTGTTATTTTAACACCTATCTGTTGACAAAAATGGAAATTATGTTAACAATGTATAAAATAGTCAATATATGTATATTTTGCACATCAACAATCCTAAATTATTAATAACAATAAACGAACTGTGTTTTTCAGCTGTATGTTTAATTGTAGATGAGTGGCGTCTGGCAACCTGTCAACTAGCCAATCCGTGCTTGACACCGAGGGCTCAGCTCTCTGGGAAACGTATTTCTAGTTTGTCCAGTTTTAGAAATGGTTTAAATATAAGATTTATGATCGCATGAATAAACTATAGCGATATAACGCCTTAATTAAGCACAATATTTTTCATGAAAACAGGCCAACACGGTTCACTCGTCACTCGCTATCCTTCATCCACTTTTCAACCAGAAAAACAAAATAAACTTTTATATCGATGTAAATACGAATATTAAACTCAATGACGTAACGTTACATTGAGCTACATCCGTGTGCACATGCTTCAAACACGTGATTTAGAATTACAGCACCCGAGCTAACAAAGCCTGGTCTTGTACAATGACCTGACAATGGAGGACAATGATCATCATCATCATCATCATCATCACCACCACACAACATGGATGCTCTTCTAGAAGCTAACAGAGTTTCAATGAGTGCATGGTCCTCTTTTAAACCTTTAAACCAGTTCCTAAGTGAAGAATGATCCAGTCCAGTGGAATAATTGACTTCAGAGTTCATAGCTCATTTTCTTTCTATTCTTTTCACAACTACACGTTCCTATTTTAGCTGTATACAAATTTGGATTATTAACTAGATTCAATCAATTAATTACAATCATCCCACATGATACAAAACAAATAAGTACATCATACCAGACGTTTAAATAATCAAGAGAAATAATGTCCTGCAATGGTGTCTATCTGTCTGATCTATATCACCACCAACATCCTTTTTTCAGACTTTTGTACACTTTATGTAATAAAAAATATATATACATGCACTCGTAACTCTATTTCTTTTATATGTTTTTGTAAAGTAAAATATAGTCAGATAGTCAATATGTAAATATCTGGTTTTTGTTTGGGAGCCCAGAGAAACAAACTCGGAATCTTCTTGCTGTGAGGTCGACCGTGATAACCACTATACCATCACGTGGTTCATGTTGGGTAGGGGTAGCTTAGTGGTGTAGGACTGATACCAGAAAGACTGGGGTTCAATTCCCACCTCTACCAAGCAACCACTATGGGCCCTTGAGCAAGGCCCTTAACACCCAATCGCTCTGGATAAGAACGTCTGCTAAATGCTGTAAATGTTGTATCATCTACCACAAACTGGATATTTAGCGAATTCCTTCAATGGATTGTGTTTCTTTAGAATACGTTATACATTTGTTCTGCTTGTTTACTTTTTAAACCTCAATGAATTTTCCTAAGTAAGCCATTCTAGACCTAAATCTTTAATTAAAGCATGTTAACTCAAAAATGACATTTTAAGTAAAGTAAAATATAGTCAGATAGTTTCTGTGGTGTGGAGCTACAGCAAACCTTTAGATGGTTTGTAGCTAGAGATACTTTCACAGAGAAAAATAAAAAAAGAAATAAATTTCACTTTCCAAAAACGAATCGAACAGGAGGATAACAAATAAAACATTAGTAATTAATAGAATACATTTAGTAATAGGAATTTGTGATTTAGTGCTTTATAATAAAGTGCAAACACTGATGTCAGAGAAAAACTCGGATATTACCAAGTAAATCGATTACAATAAAAACAGGATGTTGTAAAAATCTAAAAATCATTGCTGGAGAATAATTACATTTTGATCATAAACACTACAGTTTCTATTATAAATGTGCTTCAGCCAATCAGAGGCAATCCGCACCTGTGCCATATATATTGATTCATTCATTCATCTTCTTACCTGCTTATTCCCTAATTCGGGGTCACGGGGGTGACTGGTGGTGCCTATCCCAGTGCACATAGGGCGAGAGGCAGGGATACACCCTGGACAGGTCGCCAGTCCATCTCAGGGCCACACATAGACAAGCAACCACTCACACACACTCACTTATCTGGGCAATTTAGAAACACCAATCAACCTAATGTACATGTTTTTGGACTGTGGTAGGAAACCAGAGTACCCGGACAAAACCCACACAGACTCGGGTAGAACATGCTAACTCCGCATAGAAAGATACCAGCCCAGGAATTGAACTTGGGACTCTCTTGTTGCGAGGTGCACGTCCTAACCACTATGCCCTTCTGCTGCCCCATGTATATTTAATTATTCAGAAATAAAAATGCTGCAGTGAGTAAAGGATAAAAATTAGAAATATACTAAAATCTACTCCATAGACTCATCTAAACAACATTGTGTAAAATACAGATGAGATGAAAGATTTCTGCTTTTATTAATCACAGAAATATGAAATGCTAGCCTAATTGTCTGAATGTATTGATTTTCATATGTTGTATTACACTGCATGTGAAAGTTGAGCAAAAGTGGTGCAGTAGACTTCTTCACGTTAATGTCAAACCACAAAAGTAATTTTAATTTAGCATGAGCCGCTGTATGAAGTATTATGCTGCTTCCGCATCCAGTTCTCACATTGTGGTTATTGCTGTTGGAGATAAAAATGGGGACTCTGTATATGTAAAGCTTAAATAGCATTGCCTTTTATTTCACTAACCACCAGGATTCGGATTCTTCAACCTGACACAATCTAAGCCTGGATTTTATTTCAAATAATAAAATAATAATAAATTACTACGGATACATCCTCAATCTGTCTAAGCTTCTGAAATTCAACCATTCGAACCATCAAAGCTTGATTTCCTCGATGTCATCACTGAGTGTGGTAACAGCCCTAACAGCTGGGCCGCTCTTAGACACATTCATTGCTGTCCTTTTCTGTCCGTTGGAAGCCTCTGCTCCTTTTCTCCGTCCACTTGTCGGGGATTTGGTGCTGGGAGAACTCAAAAGCTCCATTTTTCCGGTTGACCCATAAGATGCAGGCAAGGCTGAGGCTCCAAAAAGCTGCCCCATAAGGCTGGACTTCTTCCCATTTGTGAGCTCGCTGAGGTCCATTCCATCATTATTGTCTCCTGATGACTGGTGGCTCCGATGTCTGCTTCCTCCTGTCCTAGTGGCAGGTTTATCAAATGTTGGGGCATAGCTGCCAAAGGTGAGGTCAAGATCCTGATTGGGTTTCTGAGAATTCAAAGTCCCACCTCTTCTCCCGGCTTTGGCTGTGCTCTGATTTTCATAAGGCTCTTTGAGGTGGAAGACGGCGGAGTCATGATCTTGAGGAGGTGTGAAAGCACTTTCCGTTTCAGAGCTGAAGAAGCTCGGATCCTGTGCCTCAGCCTGCAGGTCAATGTCGCGCATTTTGGACAAAAGTAGATCTTTGAGTCTGCGCTCTTCTTCTGCGTGTTCCTGATTGGCCTGGATCTCCTGCTCACTCAGGTGTGGATGTCTATCCTTACCTTTATCTTTCTTAGTCTGCCATTCACTTTGTGTTCTCCTGTCCTCTTTGTCCCGGTCCAAACCTATCACAATGCACAAATAAGGTATTTAATCATGTCTAAGTGTCTCAAGTGTTATTTTTGGTCCTACATCAAACTATGGTTCTACATTAGTACCTGGTTGTACTTAGCATCAGTATGTACAAATGATCCAGATGTTTTTTTAGATATTACCATTCCTACATTTTTTAAATCTTATAGCAGGAAATGATAAATGAAGACTGAGAGCGATTATCCATAACATTTTATAGATCTAACTAGAAACACACAAAAATTCTGACCTCCAGCTTTTTATTTTCTAAATGTGCAAAAAATGACTTACCCTCTTCATTTGAGTCAAACAACTTTTTTGTTTCTCTCTCGCTTTCCTTGAATTTATCGTTCTTTCGCTCTTCTTTTCGTATCTTCATCCCATGTGCTCTTTCTTCTTCTGGCACTCTTGTTGTCTCCAAAATAGTTTGCACTTCTTTTCCCGTCTGTCTTCTATCGTTTTTACTGCTTTGACGCGCCTAATGAAAAAGTCGAAGAAAGATGTCGGAAAAAGTCAGAAATTCTTCACTGGTGTATGCAGTGAAAGGTATGGAGTCATAAAGGTATTGTGATTGTTTTTTAATTGTCTTGACAGTACGGATTTTAGAAGCATCACTTTAGAAAATCTTCTGAATGTTGTAATAAATATAATAAATATAGCTTTATGGTCTAGTAGAGTTAGCACAGTCACCTTCCTGTGAATGTTTGCATGTTCTTCCCGAGCGAGTTCCGGGTACTCCGGTTTTCTTCCACAGTCGAAAACATGTACATTAGGTTGACTGATGAGTTTAAATAGTGTGATAGTGTAAGCAATAGTGTGACTTTGTGTGGTTATTTGTCTTTGTTTGGCCCTGCAATGGATTGGCAACCTGTCCAAGTGTACCCTTGCCTTTAGCCCTACGTACACTGGGATAGGCTCCAGCAGAATCCTGTTACTCCGAATTATGGAATAAGAGGGTTAGAAGATAAATGAATTAATTTGATGTCATACTCATAGCATGATATACTGTTGCGCATAGAATTCAAGGAAAGTGTGAAAGCTTGATATTAAAACTTTAACTCTTTGAAAAGCAATTGCTTGTGGGATGTTAACATTAATCTGCTGTTAAAATTAATGCAACATTTCAAACAAATCTCCTATTCACAATTTAACTGGCAATTAGTGACTTCAATGCTTTAAAAAAAAACACACACACAGAATGACTTCTTTTCAGTATAAAAATGATTGTTGGCTGGATTGTTAAACCTTCTAATAGTGTTGGACATGTCAAAGATTAGCAACAATTTTGACTTTTTATTATTTTGTATAGCATCACTTTAATGTTTGTGTCATGTTTGGGTTTACAGATGAGGCAACAGAACAAAACCCAAATGCAGACTGGTGAGAAGAGGAAGACTTATTAAAGTAGAATAAACCACAAAAAAGGGGAAGAACGACTACGAGAAAAATGGCAACAAAGTAAAAAATCAGAGAGATGAGAAACATTCTGTAACGACCGGGTCAGAGACGGATCCATTTTGCAGTTACTCTTTATTGAAATATAACAAACACGCTCTGCGACAAAACAAAACACAAACCAAGACGCACAGGCTCTACACAAAACAAAAAGGTCC
>JAOTRA010000014.1:1098815-1110025 GCA_026260255.1 Pseudolaguvia tuberculata | reverse complement strand
CACACACACACACACACACACACACACACACACACACACACACACACACACACACACACATACACACACACAGAGTTAAACTGAGTGCACCATATCAGGGCTCCAGACTCACTTCACTTTGCCACCATTAATCTTCAGCCTCTAAATCGGACAGAGAGGAAACCCTTACACACAGCAGGTGTGTGTATATCACTGCAGTCACATACTTTGATCTGTAATGTGTATTAAACTCTTAACCGCTTTTACATTATTTTTTCTTGCCCCATCGATCAGTGGAGCTCTTACTTTAGCATCTAGCTTTGTGTATCTGGGAATTAACCTGGGTGTACAATCAGCAGTCACATTAACCCCTCAGTTAACACTTGCAAATGTTATTAATGAATGTAGTGAATTGGGATTTGCTCTAGAGGCTTGTTGGAACAAAACTCATGCTGCGTCAGACTCTATGAAAAAGAATCAAACAGAACAGATAATTAAAACCTATTATGACGTCCCTGGGGCCCTAAGTAAGATTATTCTAAGGGGCCATCCGCCTTACTTACCTGTGGGCTATGGAAATCTTTTGCCACTACACAGGTTTAACAGAATCTAATAAAAATGTTTTATTCTCTCCTCTGTGTTGTAAATGCTTGACATGAGAGACGGGTAAAACAGGACATTAGCAGGGCATTAAAATGGAGTGTAAGTGGTAGTCTAGTGGCTAGTGTTGGACTGCTAATCTGAAAGATCAGATCAAAATTAGGGTCAGCTATAATACAGCTCCTCTGGACCAGAAAAGTTCATGGTCTTTTTCAGGGACCCAAAACGGTCAGACTGGTGGTGACGGGGTCTTAGCACTTTATTACCTAATTCAGGGTCACTGGGGTCTGCTGCAGGGGTAAACTCTGAACAGGTCAACAGTCCATTGCAGGGTACACATTCGCTACTATGGGCAATTTTACAATCCTTAGTCAACCTAATGTACATCTTTTTGGACTGTTGTAGAGAGAACATGCAAGCACCACACAGAAAGAACCCCTGGTCCTGGAATCGAACCCGGGATCTTCTTGTTGTGAGGCAACCGCGCTAACCACTACGTCACTGCACTTCCTGGTTGAGATTCAGTTACAGCTTTTACATTACCATATGAATGTGCGCTGCATTTGTTCATTTTTAATACTTCCTGGTACTTTAAATCTAAAAAATAATATGAATAAGTAAAAATTACTTAAAAGCATTAGTGAAAAAATCCTTTTAATCTTTCTTTCTGTCTCTTTCTCTCACACACAAACACACAAACAATGTCTTCTACAATGTCTCAATGTCTTCATCACACACTATCTCTCTCTTTGTCATATTCACTCCTCTGCTGTCATTGGCTTGCTTGCTGACTCGAACTTTTCCTCCTTATCTTTCCCCTTTCCTCTTTTCCCAGATGTAATAAAGACAAGATGCAGAGCTCTAAAACTCCCCTGCACTGCTGAGCAGTAACTTATTTTTCCCACCACTGCCTGGAATCCCGGGGCAGTTGACGCTCTGTGTATTAAGACTTGTATAAAAACCATGTATAAACAATGAACAGCTCCCAGTACCAATACGTTCCCAGAATGCATTATCACTGTTTTCCCAGCGCTGGAAGTGTGTGATGTCTGAACAAAGTAAACATGACGGCGATGTTGAGGTCCGCCTTTCCCTGTTTACAGCTTATGCCATTACCTCAGAAAAGTTTATTAGACCAAACAACCTTAAATACGTCATGGTAACTAGACATCTCCGCTTTCATGCCGGATATCAGGACATCCAGATGCGAACCATTTGCTTTGAAAATGTTGCCAAAGTGTTTTGCTGAAACTCAGACGTCTCTCTCTAAAAGTTGCCAAGCACTCGTTTCTCCTAAGACTCTTTTCTAACCACAAACTCTCCCATCCGGACCCCTTCTCCAAGCCTGGGGTGACCCCATGCCCCTTTTAACAAGAATGATATGCACACTGGGCAGTTTCAAGATGATGATGTATGAATGTTTTTATGTAAAGCAAGTAATTTCCTTATTCTGACCTATAGAGTGACTCGACTAACCGATAAACATCCAAATGAGAGGGAAGATTAGAATGAAAAAGAAAGAAAGGAAAGAAGGAAGAAAGGAAGGAAGGAAGGAAAGTAAATAAGAAGAGAAGAGAAGAGAAGAGAAGAGAAGAGAAGAGAAGAGAAGAGAAGAGAAGAGAAGAGAAGAGACGTTCACAGGATGACCTCATTCAGGACTAAAGGATTGATGGAGAATGTGTTTATTCTCTGTTCTGCCTGTTTATGTATCTTCTATCTCAATGATCACTGCATTAATTCTTTCAGGAAGAAAATTTCATTGACATTAGGTTCTATTTTATAGCCTATAAACACATTTAAGACTCTGAAGGCTGCCATGGTGTGGAGGAGGAAGCGGGCAATGGGGTGTGGGAGGTATTAAGGGTTTGAGGGGAACGTTGTTTGTGGTCCGACACTGGCCTAACCTGCTTTAAATCTCAGGCTTTATAGTAAACAACTCGGGACATATCTACAGACCTATTCCAAGCAAAATTTATTTTATTTACATCAGTATATTTCTGCCAGAATGACCCTCGAGATCGCACAACGCTGATCTAGTAACCAAGGAAGAGCAAACAACAGCACTGAATCATTTGAAAGCTATTGTGTTGTTGTGCTTGGGAGGAGTCCAGGTCAGAGAGAGAGAGAGAGAGAGAGAGAGAGAGAGAGAGAGAGAGAGAAAGAGAGAGAGAGAGGACATACAGAGTACAAAAGTACAAACAAGTGAACTTTAGATGCCTCTGTAAACACATTCTTAGAAAAGGAGGGAAAGAGAGAGGGAGGGAGAGAGAGAGAGAGAGAGAGAGAGAGAGAGAGAGAGAGAGAGAGAGAGAGAGAGATGAAAAAAGCAATTTCACGTATTTCTCAGGAGTCATTCTGATAAGGACATATTTTCTTAGCATTCATTTAAACAATGTCTATAACCAGCGATACGGCAGGGCACACAAGATATTAGCATCTATCCCATCATCCCTGTTCATTCAATAAACCTGTACTCATGGATCTGCACATTTACTGAAACACATGAACCCGGCTCTCTTTTCAGCCATGTTAAAATCGTCACCTCCATTACAGCTGCTACCTTGCCAAAAACCGCAAATCACAAACAACACACTCGGACCAGATGTGGCCAAGAAAAAAAAGGACTGCTGACCTTCAGAACTGGACACAGGACAGGACAAAATAAACACAGCCATAGAAAGCTGTGAATAAAGAGGATGTTATAGCTATGACCCATCACAAAAACCCTGTCAGAAACAAACCTCTAAGTGGTGTTCTGGAACAGTGCTGGGTTTAGAGATGCATTAAGAAAAGCTGTGTGGAAATGATGCACTTAAAAATGGATTTCAAATACTGCATTATGCTATTCCATTTTGTTTCTTATTATCATATTATTTCATGTTCCTTATTCATAAATATGTCATTCATTCATTCATTCATTCATTCATTTATTCATCTTCTTACCCACTTATTTCCTAATTCAGTGTCACCGGGGTACATAGGGTCGAAAGGCAGGGGGACACCCTGGACAGTTTGCCAGTCTAAATATGTCATGTGACTATTCAATCATTCCTTCATTCACGGAGGTCTGCTCCCATGCACACAGGACAGGACCACATATAGTTATAGTTATATAGCTTTATAATAATATAACTTTGTTTAGTTATATTATTATATAGATGTATATTCATATAATTATATGAATATTCAAATCATTTTAGCAATGTCTATCTTTGGTTGTTTTGCCATGTATAATGTAACTGAAGATATCGGCGGCACGGTGGCGAGTCCCGGGTTTGGGATCTTTCTGTGTGGAGTTTGGGAAGTGGTGGCTTAGTGGATAAAGTGTTGGACTGATACCAGAGAGACCAGGGTTTAATTCCCATTTCCAGTAAGCAACCACTGTGGGCCCTTGAGCAAGGCCCTTAACCCCCAACTGCTCAGTTGTACAAAAGAGATCAAATGTAAGTCTCTCTGGATAAGAGCGTCTGCCAAATACTGTAAATGAGTTTGCATGTTCTCCCTGCACTTGCGTGGGTTTCCTTCGGGTGTCCAGTCCAAATATATGTATATTGGGTGGATTTAGTGAATCTAAATTGCCCATAAAAACCGAGCCATTAGGGTGGCACAAGCCAGTGTATCATTAGTACCAGTCCCAACCCGGATAAATGGGAGATTTGCGTTAGGAAGTGCATCCAGCGTAAAAAAAAAAAAAAAAAATCGAATGTTATCCGCTGTGGCGACCCTTAACGGCAGTAAAGTAATCGTAAAAAAATAAAAATAAAAAAAAAAATCACAAAATCGGAATTGGGCATCAGTACATGCAGTGTAAGTGCGACTAATGTGTCCTCCGAATTCAACGAGTGGCGCTAACACCAATCGAGTCGCCATTGAAACAGGAAGTGACGTCACAATCATCAATGGCCGCTTAAATGTTGCTATTTACAAGCTAGTGCGGAAAAGCCTTTGTTTAGTTGTGTGTAACAGAAACTTAATATAAGTATAATTTTTATTGGTTTTAATTTTTATTCGTTCGTTTCCCAATACGGACAGTATTTCCATTGCGTAGAAAAAAAACAGTTAGCACGCTTTTTGAGTAAGTATTTTTTTTCTTACAGCGCTTATTAGAGTTGATGTAATATGTAATAACATGTTAATAACAGCGTACGAGTGACTAGTAATAACCGAATATACCGTTAATACTACATTAATAGAGTCCGGAGGGTTAAACATGGTTGTTACGCTGTAGGTTATTTTGAAAAGAGCGAGTTTAAACAATAAAACGGAAGGAAAGAAACATGGAATCGATACAGAGAAAGCGATTCAATCAATCTTTAGGAAGGATTTGGAAGATGAACACGTTTATTTTGTTAAGAGGATGCAAACACTTTTATGCGTCAACGTTTTAACGTAAAAATGAACGTAACAGCAATTCGTTAGTTAGGATAGCTAATGCTGATCTCTGCTAGTTGTGCGCAAGATTCATTCAGTAGTATTAGTTATTAGATCAAACACTTAGGTCATGGCTGTTAGGAGGTCTGTCGGGTGTGGGTCAGAATCAGGACTGGGGTTGAAGAACAGATTGGGGAAGTGGTAGTGCAGTGGTGTTAATTAGAAGATCAGTGTTGCCACTGTTGGGCTGCCAAACAAGACCATTAGCCCTTATCCCCCAATTCATACACATCACATAGCCTGACATTCATTCATTAACACTTTCATTCATTCATCTTCTTACCCACTTTTTCCCTAATTCAGTGTCACAGGGGTTTGTTGGTGCCTATCCCAGCGCACACAGGGCAAGAGGCAGAGGTACACCCTGAACAAGTTGCCAGTTTATCACAGGGCAACACATAGACGAACAACCACTAACACACCTTCGCTCCTATGGGCAATTTAGAATCACCAATCAACCTAACATACATGTTGGACTGTGGGAGGAAACTGCAGTACCCAAAGAAAACCCACGCAAGGGCAGGGAGAACATGCAAACTATGCACTGAAAAACCCCGGCACAGGAATCGAACCCGGGACCTTCTTGTTGGGAGGCAACCGTGCTAACCACTACACCACCGCATCGCCTTATTAGACTGACATGTATCAGCTTTTGACAGATTGAGTTACAACTGAGCAAGTGGTGGTTCGGGGTTAGTGCCAGTTTGGTGATGCTGCAAATCGAAACCATGATCCTCGACTCAGTGGTACCACTTCACTGTCATTTTGATAGAAAAGGGTTTAATTATTATTTTGGAACTGTGGCTAACAAAAGTCTCCCAGCCTCATTATACAAAACACATCACACGTCACAAAACTTTTGAGAGTGAACAAGTAATAAATAAGTTGTTAAGCAGGTAGAGATAATTTAGAAGCTTAAATTCATAAAACATCTGGCAGATTTCTGAATAGACCTCATGTGCACTACAATATCCAATGTCACATGTGTACAAAACATTCTTTTTTTTAGGCTCCTTCGGAACGTGACATGTATTTGTGAAGCTTATTCTCTCTAAAAAGGCCTCATGGAACCGAGTAATGATGTGGCACTGGACATCATCATCACCAACGTGGTTTCTGTCTTCAGGACCAGGTGCCATTTAAACCTGCGTACGATTGGCCTGGAAGGGAACAATGTCATCTACAAACCAGAAGTCGGGGTGGGTTCAAGTGTCAGACTGCGTGGAAAAACGGATGAGTGTGAAATCAGACAAAGTGTAGTGGAAGTACACTGTGCTGTATAAGGGTGGTTCAGGTTCAGTGGTTCAGGCTGTAGGGTTGCTAAAAGACTACAAAAACTTTTATCAGCACAATGCCGTAAAAATGTATAAATAAAATTAAAGAAATTTTTTTGTCTATTATCACTTATCATTTAGTGCAGTTATAGCTGGATATGTGGGTGATCATTGCTATTGATTATTATATTTTATTTTTATAGGTAGCTTGTTAATATTGACTCAAGAAGGTTTGGCAAATAAAGTGAATTGGTTTGATAACTATTTTGTTATGGTCACACTTAAATTGGTTTAAGTATAGATGAGGAATGGTAATATATAGACAGTTCATTGTACCCAACATATACGCAAAATATTACCCGAGAAAGATTGAGATGTATGGGCGAAAAGGAGGGAGTTGCAAATAAAAAGAGAGATACAGAAATTTGTTAATTTATTTTAGCCCTTCCTTAACCATGTGACTAAGGACTCAATGCTAGACATTCAATCTGACCCGTGTATTTACATACGTTGCTTAAAGGCCTCAATCGCTATCAGCATCTCTGTGTCTTCATTACTGCCAAATGTCCCTTTAATTACATATGGTATGTTTAGGACAGAAAAGCAGAAGACATTCATCATTCATCATCACTGTTCAACCCTCAAATCTGATTGGTCAAAAATAGCAACTTTGGAACAAATGAAAGGAATTAGCATTGGAAGAAAGACGAAATTAACAACATGAATTTATAGAGGGGGTGTGATTGTAGCGCAGGACCTTTTAATTCTGCAGTAAATGATTAATCCCAGTCATGTGAACACAACACAGTGTAGTTACACAATTATTGTTTTATTTGTATAGTATTTTTGCTTTTATTCATTAGACAGAGAAAGACAAGGGAAAATGAGGGAGAGAGAGGAGGTGGTGAAAATACACAAGGCTGAATTGAACGCGGATTGCCAGAGCGCAGCAATCTTTGAAGAAAAAATATAAACCCACAAGTTAAAAAGCCGTACTTTGGTATGATTGTATGGATCACAGATAAACTGCACTCGTTTGCACCAAGAAACTCAAAGCTTTTTGCCTGTATCTGCTGCGTATCTCCCTGTGGGAGATCTATGATATGGCCATTATGTGCAATGCAGCGTGCAGCCGAGCTAACATAGCGGCCATGTTTTAAAAGCTGTGTGGGACAAATGAGTGGGTGGGGTTACACTACGCAAGTAGCCAATTGTGTTTTTATCTTCCGGACTAACCCTGATCCTGACTGTAACCATGTTTCTATTCTTTTTTTTCCCCTTCCAGAAAGTGCTGATGAAGCTCCGTAAACCTCGCATCACCGCCTCCATCTGGTCTTCAGGGAAAATCATTTGCACTGGAGCAACAAGGTCTTAATGACAGAAAAGCTCTTTTGTTCTTATCCTCATAGGATTTTAATGTAATGTGTCAGCTCTCTAATAGACCCCATGTCGCTTCTCAAACTTTTCCCCACTGCAGTGAGGATGAAGCAAAACTGGGAGCCCGGAGATTAGCACGCTGTCTGCAGAAGATTGGATTCAAGGTTTAAGTCCAGCTTTATAGATTCATTAATATTCATAGAATTTTTGAATAGCTGAGTGATAGCTGGCTGTGTGTTTGTGTGTTCTCCTGTAGGTTCGGTTTTCAGAGTTTAAAGTAGTAAATGTCCTGGCAGTGTGCTCCATGCCTTTTCAGATCCGTCTCATTGAGTTCACAAAAAACAACCGTCCCATAGCCAGGTACCTTTTTCTTTCTCACCTCTGTGTCACAAAACACCTTTTTATTTACTGCATCATAGTCGTGGTTGGAAAAAGCAGTTTAGCTGCAACCCTAATCAAACACACCTGAAGTAGCTAATCAGGGTTTTGCTAGTTTCCTCATTGAACACCCTCCATAAAAGTTGACACTTGTATAATGTCTTTCTGAATGTAAAGGTAAAACAGCAAAAGCCAGCTGTTAGGGTTTTTGGTGAGTTCATTTGACGGTCTGCTCTCAGAGTGAACTTGCCTGGATGGTCGGACCTGGGCTTGTTGTCTGGTGTTTTGAATGTCCTACACTTGTAGCAAAAGAACTGATTTATAAATCTTTTCAGGACCACAGACAGCTCTTTCCATCTCATCATGCCATTTTTAATATCCATATGTGCCAAAAATATGTTAAACACAAGCTGTCCTGGCTGGTCCTGATTTTGACAGGACTGTGCCAAAAGGATAAATATATATATATCTCCAATGACCTTGAATAGATTTCCGCTTGTGTTTTTTCAGAGCAGGACGTCTTTGCTTATTTTATTATGTTGGACTTACTGGTACTTTGACAAATTCTAGTAAATTTACAATATTACCACTTACTACAACAAACGGAGTAACAGCACCCTCTTCTGATGGAAGAGCTGCAATGGCTTTCAGGCTTGTGGTCCAACGTTTTGATTACTCATTCCATCCTAATTTTGTTTAAATGATCCGTTCGGTCTTATGATGGATGGACTATCCTCCACAGGTTATGTACCAAACCGTTACCTGAACCATGTAGAAAGAGAGAAATGACTAGTATTACATTATCTAGTGTTATCCTGAAGTGGATGATTCAGTTCCTCTTCATGCTATCTTAATGAATTATTAATGTTTCCAGATGCTTATTAGAACCTTTTTTCCCCCAGCTACGAACCTGAGATTCACCCAGCGGCTACATACAGAATCAAAAATCTTAAGAGCACAGTCCAGGTGTTCTCTACAGGCAGCATCACAGTCACAGGTACACAATAACGACACCAAGGAACTTTTAAAATTCCCAAAAGAATAAGGAAATAGTCCAGTGGCACCATAAGAAAATTTTACTGTGATCACAAAAGGGATCGTGGTGGCAGACAAATAAGTAAATAAAGAACAAAATTAAAGAAGTATAAGTTCTAATTAAATTAGTTAAAACCATATTTCAAATACTTAAGTACATAAATCAATGGTAATTAATTAAAGTGAAAACAAGATGATTTAAAAAAAAAAGGGGGGGCAGGGGAACCTGGCTTGGGTGTGTTAAATGGGTTGCTCAGTGACAATTTCACTTTGTCACTGAGCAACCGTGGTTGCGGGGGGGGGGGGGGCAGCAGTCCAAGCAGGGATGCCCAGACATCTCTCTCCCCAGACACTTCCTCCAGCTCTTTTCCCGGGAGAACACCGAGGCGTTCCCATGCCAGCCGAAAGACAGTCTCTCCAGCGAGTCCTGTGTCTTCCTCTGAGCCTCCTCCCAGTGGGACATGCCCGAAACACCTCTCCTGGGAGGCATCCGTGACAGATGCCCGAACCACCTCAGCTGGCTTCTCTCGATGCGGAGGAGCAGTGGCTCTCCTCTGAGCTCCTCCCGGATGACCGAGCTCCTCACCCTATCTCTAAGGGAACGCCCAGCCACCCGGCGGAGGAAACTCATTTCAGCCGCCTGTATCCGGGATCTTACCCTTTCGGTCATGACCCAAAACTCATGACCATAGGTGAGAGTAGGAGTGTAGATTGATTTGCAGCTCAGCTCTTTCTTCACCACGATTGATCGGTACATCGACCGCATTTTCTGCAGAATATGCACCAATCCTCCGGTCAATCTCTCGCTCCATTTTTCCCTCACTCGTAAACAAGATCCCGAGATACTTAAACTCCTCCACTTGAGGAAAGCTCACACCACCAACCTGAAGGGGGCAAGCCATCCTTTTCCGACCATGGTCTCTGAACCATGGTCTCTGATTTGGAGGTGCTGATTCTCATCTCGGCTGCTTCACACTCGGTAGCAAACCGCCCCAGTGCACGCTGAAGGTCCTGACTTGATTGAGCCAACAGGACAACATCATCTGCAAAAAGAAGAGATGAAATCCTGTGGTCCCCAAACCTGACTCCTTCCTGACCCTGGCTGCGCCTAGAAATCCTGTCCATAAAGATAATGAACAGAACAGGTGTTAAGGGCAGCCCTGACGGAGTCCAACACGCACTTGGAACAAGTTTGACTTATTGCCGGCAATGCGAACTAAGCTTCTACCCTGGTCATACAGGGACCGGATAGCCCTTAACAAAGAGCCCCGAACTCCATACTCCCAGAGCACCTCACACAGGACACTACGAGGGACACGGTCGAAAGCCTTTTCCAGATCCACAAAACACATGTGGACCGGTTGGGCAAACTCCCATGAACCCTCCAGGACCCTGAAGAGGGTATAAAGCTGGTCCCCAGTGTTCCACGGCCAGGACGAAAACCACATTGTTCCTCCTGAATCCGAGGTTTGACTATCGGACAAATTCTCCTCGCCCGTACCCTGGCATAGACTTTCCCAGGGAGGCTGAGGAGTATGATCCCGCTGTAGTTGGAACACATCCTCCAGTCCCCTTTCTTAAAAAGTGGGACCTCCGCCCCGGTCTGCCAGTCCAGCGGCACTGTTCCCAGCCGCACACGCGATGCTGCAGAGGCGTGTTAGCCAAGACAGCCCCACAACATCCAGAGACTTGAGGTACTCTGGGTGGACTTCATCCACACCTGGTGCCTTGCCACCAAGGAGCTTTTTGACTACCTCAATGACTTCATAGCAATGAGGCCGATCGATAGTCATTCTCCATAACCTCACCGAACTCCTCCCAGACCCGAGTTTTTGCCTCTTCAACCACTCCTGCTGCAGTCCGTTTGGCCTGCCAGTAACCATCAGCTGTTTCAGGGGTCCCACAAACCAACCAGGCTCGATAGGACTCCTTTTTCAGCCTGACGGCATCCCTTACTTCCGGCTTCCACCAACGGGTTCGGGGGTTGCCGCCTCGACAGGCACCAGAGACCTTAAGACCACAGCTCAGGGCAGCTGCATCAACAGTGGAGGTGGAGCAGATGGTCCACTCAGACTCAATATCTCCAGCCTCCCTCGGTATCCGGTCGTAGCTCTGCCGGAGGTGAGAGTTGAAGTT
>JAOTRA010000014.1:1000157-1010269 GCA_026260255.1 Pseudolaguvia tuberculata | reverse complement strand
CCCTGCCTCTCGCCCTATATGTGCTGGGATAGGCGCAGCAGAACCCCGTGACCCCGGATTTGGGAATAAGCGGGTAAGAAAATGAATGAATAATACTATCCATCTATCTAACTGTTGAGTGTATAAAGTGTGCTAGAAGCCAAGAAACAGCTCGTCCTTAACCCGGAAGTAGAACACCTCGTTCTAAAACCTATTGTATTTAAAGCGCACTATAGCAAGTGAAGGCTATTCTTTAACACTATATCTAGGGAAACTCTGTAGTAATCGAGTGTGCATTTGGGAGTAACCGGACGTGTGTTTTTGTTTTGAACGATACGAGGACGTGCATGTATTGTATACTGCATTGGGAAAATATGATAATTAACTGAGCAGGTATTTGTTTCAGATTTCTATACATTTCTATAAAATATTTAAATAAATGAAATGAATTAATTTTGTGTTAAGGAAATGGAAGCGCTGCAGATTATTTATGTTATTGTTAATGCTAATGGTATATGGATTCAGACTGGTTTCCTTAGTGAGGATTTCGAATAAGCTTTCAGATGATGAATGAATGAACGAACGAATGATTAGTTATTGCATTGAAAGTAGTTTAAAACGACCGAGTAAGAAGTAGCTGTGTAGTTATAATCAAGTTGCACACTTTCCTTAAACTACTGCACGTGTTTTTACGTGTTGGATGAGATCCTGGTTTAGTATTTCATCCATCCATCCATCCATCCATCCATCCATCCATCCATCCATCTTACCCAGGTATTCACTAAATAGGGGTTACAGGGGTTCTGCTGGAGCCTATATCAACCAGTCAGAATCATTTGATGTCATCAGTGTGTGCACACGCCAACCATCCATACATCCATACATCCATCCATTTTATTACCCACTTATTCCCTAATTCAGTGTAACAGGGGTCTGCTGGAGCCTATCCCAGCACACATAGGGCAAGAGGCAGTGGTAGACCCTGGACCGATCACCAGTCCATCACAGGGCCACACGTAGACGAACAACCACTCACACACACACACACACACACATTCACTCCTATCTGAACAATTGTAAAATGGATTGCGGTGGTTTGGTCGACACACACTGATGACATCAGATGTTTATGATTGGTTGATTAATTCATTGTATGTTAAGAGATTGTTCCTGTTTCCATCAACAGAAACCCACTCATGATGAACTTTGACAGTTTGGACCCGGGACTGAGTGAATACGCAGCCGGGCTAAACTCGACTCTGGACCCAGCGCTGCTGCAGGCTGTGGAACTGGACCCGGACACCATGTCTGTTCCCATGGCTGAGGGCATGTACTCTGAGCTGCACAGTGTGGTGTCTGAGGTCGGCATTCCCGTCACAGCGACACATTTCGACCTGCATGAAGAGCTGCTATGGATCGGGAACCACCGGGTAACAGATACAGTAACAGATAAACTGCTTTAATGCACATATACCTATACATATACATGAGAGACAAATCATGTGTTCATTTATGTTATTTTCTCTGTCACAGGGACACGTAAGCTCTTTTTTTGGACCCACGATGGGACGTTACTCTTCCTTTCAGGTGAACCTGACTGATGACATCCGTCACATTCAAAGCATGGACACCGGCGTCCTGTTTCTGACCAAGAGTAACCTTAAGGGCAATACACGCGGAGGTCTCATCATGTTCGACTACGCGTGGGTTTTACCTGAAAGATTGGAAAATAAGTGTGTACCATCATAACTGATCTAATAGGCAATTGAATGTGATGCTTTGTTTCAGGATGGAGGAAGGTGCTGACATGCACAGTATACAGCTCACCGACAATAACACTCTTCTGTTGGGAGGTTTGCAGAACTTTGTGACTGAGCTGGATCTAAACACAGTGCAGGAAAGACAGAAAGTGAGAATACTAACTGTCCTATTTGGATGAGCATACAGTTTGTTTTTATTTATAGATTGGCAAATTTATAAAATAAGCATGGAAGAGGACTAAATTGATCCAATATAATACCAATCATTTCCAAAAAAATGTAATTTATTAAACAATACAAATGGGGTGGCGCAGTGGTTAGCATAGTCGCCTCATAACAAGAAGGTCCCGGATTCAAATCTTTCTGTGCAGCGTTTGCATGTTCTCCCTGCACTTGTGTGGGTTTCATCCGTGTACTCTGGTTTTCTCCTACAGTCCAAAAACATGCAGATGAGGTGGATTGGTGATTGTAAATTGTCCATAGGCTTGAATGTGTGTGTGAATGGTTGTTTGTCTATGTGTTGCCCTGAGATGGACTGGTGACCCGTGAAGGGTGTAACCTCGCCTCTCACCCTATGTGTGCTGTCATAGGCGCAGCAGACCACCATGACCCCGGATTTGGGATTAAGCGGGTAAGAAGATGAATGACTGAAAGAATAAAAAAAAATTATTATACACGAATATTTTATAACCTAAAATATGTATATAGTTTATTTTTCATCCTCTAACCTGCGTATTCTCTACTCCGGGGTCACGGGGTTTTAATCTAATCTAACCTAATCACCAATCAACCTAATGTAAATTTTTTTGTCTGTGGGAGGAAGCCAGAGTACCTGGAGAAAACCCACATAAGTGCTGGGAGGACATGCAAATTCCGCATAGAAAGACCCCTTAATTGACTGGGAATCGAACTCAGACTTTCTTGTTGGGCGACTGGGCTAACCACTACACCACTGCTCCACCCATAGTAATTCTTATATGTATTAAATAATAATACAGCAATCTGAACAAACTTTTCAGTGCAACCAAATAATAATATACAAATGAAATATGATTTAAAAATATAATAATTTAAATGTATCTTGTATGAAACAGTAATTAAAGTCTACAGAAAGATTTATTATAAATCGTTTCTAAAACCTTTTGAAACTCAACAACATGGTGTCATCTTGTGAACTTCCTTTTTTTAGAGTTAGTTTCATTCATTCATTCATTCATTCATTCATTCATCTTCTTACCCATTTATTTCCTAAATCTGGGTCACGTGGGTCTGCTGGTGCCTATCCACATAGGGTGAGAGGCGGGGATACACCCTGGACAGTTCGCCAGTCCATCGCAGGGCCACACATAGACAAACAACCATTAGCACACACATTCACTCCTATGGGCAATTTTGAATCACCAACCAACCTAATGTACATGTTTGTGGACTGTGGGAGGAAACTGGAGTACCCGGAGGAAACCCACACAAAGATTTCTGGGCCGGAAATCGAACCCGGGACCTTTTTGTTTTTGCCTTTGTTTTTGTTGAGGCAACCGTGCTAACAACTACACCACTGCGCTACCAAGTTAATTACAGTTACTGTTTAAATAAAATACATTTAGTCACTTATTAGCCTCTTTAAATGTTCTTAAGACAACAAATAGCTTTCTTTAAACGGCTTGACTCATCAAAAACTATTTTATTCATATTGATTTGTTTCTCTCTCTTCTATTTACCTGCTTTTACAATTGTTTTTTTTTTTTTTCTATGTGGTTATTGTGATGTAGTTCACCATGGAGATCCCAGGCGTCGCCATTATGAGGCAGTCCAATCGTTTCTTCTTTTGTGGGCATACGTCAGGAAAGGTGAGTGGAAAGAGAAACAAGATGTTGCTTTGTGACTTTGTGAGAAAATCTGTCAAAGGGATATCATCTTGGGATTTAAACTGAAACACATGGACTTTCCAAGAATCATGAACAATACACATACAATGCAAATGTGTAAAACATTTTAGGTTCATGAATAAAGCAAAGGGCGGTGCGGTGGCGTAGTGGTTAGCATGGTCGCCTCACAACAAGAAGATCCCAGGCCGTGGATCTTTCTGTGCGGAGTTAGTATTTTTCCTCCGGGTACTCTGGTTTCCTCTCACAGTCCAAAAACATGCAGATTAGGTGGATTGGTGATTCTAAATTGTTCATAGGAGTGAATGTGTGCGTGCCGTGCTGTGCCGTGCGTGCGAATGGTGCGCTCTCACCCTATGTGGGATGTCAGTAATTTCAAGGGAAAATATTTTCAACAGGCAAAAAAGTAAAAACAACAACAAAATAATATAAATATAAAAAAGATAAATGCATCAATGAAACTGCAGCATTATTGTGCTGCTCTCTGATCCGACCAATCACTGCTTTCAAATAGTAAAATGAGAAAATCAAAATAATAAATCAAATCAGTTGTTTTCTTTCTCATGGCTCTTACTTGCAATTTTCCATTCAACTGAAAAATAAAAATAAATAAATAAATAAAATACAATACAATAAAATAAAGGTAAACGGATACTTTAGTACACCCATTAAATAAATCATGAATTTAATGACAATTTAAAAACATTTCTTTGTGTAAATTTTACTTATTTATTTATCTTTTTATTTACGTACCTTCTTTTCCAGTTTAAAAAAAAAATGGAAATCAGACTTTTGGTAAAAAAGGAAAACCTGTAAAAAAAAAACCACATTAAACTTGTACCCAAATGAAGAGAATTGATGGGGTTCTGCTCAGATAGGGCAAGAGGCAAGGGTACACTCTGGACGGGTCGAGAGTCCATTGCAGAGAAACACTCACTCACACACACACACACACAAACACACACACAGGCAATTTAGAATCACCAATCAACCTAATGTTTTTGGACTGTGGGAGGAAACTGGGGAGAACATGCACAGAAAGACCTCCGGCTCGGGAATCAAACCCGGGACCTTCTTGTTGTCAGACGACCGTGCTAACCACTACGCCTAACCTCCTTGAGAACCCAAATGAACATATTTTTGGTAGAATCTGAGAGCCCTCTCACGTTCCCAAATGCAGCATGGTCATTTGGTCTAAAGTATTAAGTCGATTGATGAAGTAGTCCATGTGACATCAGTGGTTCAACTGTAATTTTACAATGGTATGAAAATATTTCTTTGCGTAAAACAAACTGCAAATTTGCATCACTTGTTCAAAAGTGTTCTTGTGACTTAATAATATTCCTTTGTCTCTCATTTGTTATTTCTGGAACTATATTGTAACGTTATGCCACATTGTCCACTTCCTGTCTCTTTTGTCTCCTGACATGACAGATATGTCTGCGAGATCTTCGCACCTTTAAAACGGAGCATGAGTTTGACGCCTATTCGGGCAGCCTTTCTGATTTCGATGTACATGGCAACCTACTGGCAGCATGTGGCTTCTCCAGCCGCGGCCTCAATGGTCTTTCGTGCGATCGCTTTCTAATGGTGTATGACCTTCGCATGATGAGAGCTGTTACACCTCTGCAGGTTCATGTGGATCCTCTATTTCTACGCTTCATCCCCACTTACACCTCCCGACTGGCTATTATCTCCCAGACAGGTACAGCACCTCCTGGCAGAAACATTGAGAAACCCCTCATCATGTCATGTAGAGTAGTGATTCTCAATGGTGAGTTACCTCCCCCTAGTGGGCATTCAAACAACAGCAGGGTGTTCATCCAAAATAATTTTTGGATTTTTATTTTTATACAACATTATGTTGATTTGTGAGTCTAAATTGCTGGTTGTTTGTCTGTGTGTGCCCTGCGCTGGACTGGCGACCTGTCCAAGGTGTACCCCATGCGCTGAGATAGGCTCCAGTAAATCCCTGTGACCCCGAATTAGAGAATAAGCATGCAAGAAGAGGAATGAATGAATGAGTGAAGGAAATATATTATTATATTATTATTCATTCATTCGTCTTCTTACCTGCTTATTCCCAAATTCGGGGTCACGGGGGTCTGCTGCGTCCATCCCAGCACAGATCCCGGCCCGGGATTTGAACCCGGGATTTGTTGTGAAGTGACTGTGATATCCACTACGCCAACGTGCCGCATTATATTATATTATATATTCCAGTGTCATCTCACACTTTCAAAGATTATTATTATTATTATTATTGTTGTTATTATTATTAAACTTTAATTTAAAACATTTACTTTTCTCTATTTTATACTTTTATTTTATATAGTTTTATAATTTTGTTATATAGAATTTAATGTAAAGAATTAAGAATTCTAATATTTTCTGTATATAAAGTAATGTGACCTGTGTATGTTTTGCGTGAACCAGTTGATTTGTATCACCAAAAGGTGAAATGGTGTTTAGAATTGTCTGTTGGTGCCCCCTGCAGGTCAGTGTCAGTTCTGCGAGCCCACAGGTCTGGCCAACCTGGCCGATATTTTCCATGTGAACACAGTGGGACAGCTGCTAATGCGCTTCGACGTGTCGAGCAGTAAGCAGGCACTGGCGTTCGGAGATTCGGGCGGCTGTGTGCACATGTGGACCAGCACGCCTGACGTCTCCTTTAACGATTACTCCAGAGAGACCGAGCTGGCTCTGCCGTGCCTCGTCGACTCACTGCCTCAGATGGACTGGAACCATGAGCTGGTGCCACTTTCCCTGGTGCCAATGCCACTCACCAGCACAGAGCCTCTGCTCTCAGATTGGCCTAGCAATCTTGTCACTCCTGGCCCCAGGTCATGGTCCCACAAGCTCTTTCAAATTCAAATTTTATTGTGTAAAAATATAATCTGATTTGTTGGACACCTCTGCCCTCTAGACGTGCGCCTACGGTTGACGCTGAGATTCTGAGGACAATGAAGACAGTTGGGTTTATTGGTTACGCTCCCAACCCTCGCACACGTCCCAGAAATCAGGTACTGCCATCTTTCATCACAGTCGAACACATGATTTGTTATTCTTAACATCTGGAAGGATTTTTATATCTTTATGATGCTTACGATGTCATTTTTAAAAGATACAGAATTTTATACACACTTATATTTACACCGTTTGACAATGTTGTATAGTGTGACTTACATTTATCTCTTTTATACAATGGACCAATTGGAGGTTAAGGACTTGCTCAGCTTCTGAGAATGAAACCACCAATCTTCCAATTACTATTAACATTCCCTCAGCAGACCCTAAATTAGGGAAGAAGTGGGTATAGAAGGCAAATTAGACAATTTCAGTTTTAATCTTTAAAACATATTTGAAAATATTGAATACTTTAATGCTGCTGGAGTTTTGGGTCTGCTGGAGCCTATCCCAGCGCACATAAGGCGAGAGGTGTGGTACACCCTGGACAAGTTGCCAGTCCATCGTAGGGCCACACAAAGGGTTGCATTCTTGGTCGAGTCAAGTCCAGAAGCTTTTCAGCATTCATACAGCAACAATAGTTCTCCATGATCATGGTGTTACATAAAACACAGAACTAATGTTCTAGATAGAGTGCAACTCGCTATACCTAACTGTATTGTGTATATAAAGTGAAAATTGTGCACAGCTGGATAAAATATTAATCTATTTAAATGAACTATCTTCTGTGCATCTTGTGTTCCAGGTTCCTTACAAGATAAAGGAGGCAGAACTAGAGTATGACTGCTACAACCAAATTCCAGAGTCTCCTATTGGACGAGACGAGGAGCCTCACCTGTACATGGTGCCAAAGAAGTACAGAAAGGTATCAACATTTGTAATGATTGATTGTTTAACCTGGTCAAGTAGAATTTTATGTCGAAAGTGTCTTTTCAATTTTCAGTTTGAATTGATAATCAATAATTGATTTTCCTTTGTTTTCACTAGGTCACCATTAAATACTCCAAATTGGGGCTGGAGGACTTTGACTTTAAGCATTACAACAAGACGCTGTTTGCTGGTTTGGAGCCTCATATACCAAACGCTTACTGTAACTGCATGATTCAGGTAAAAACATTACCTGAATTGTTAGTTATGTTTTGGTTGCTTCCCTTAAGGAATTTTACAAAGAACCTTATTATGAATCATTATGTACAGAATCATCATTGGATACACAATTGGAAGTTGTATTAGGACTAATCAGTGTTTGTATTTTTGTTAATAATAATAATGATCTTTTTTTTCTTTTTAATGGCAAGGTGTTGTATTTTTTGGAGCCAATTCGATGCCTGGTACAGAATCACCTGTGTCAGAAGGAGTTTTGCTTAGCTTGTGAACTTGGCTTCCTTTTTCATATGCTGGATTTGAGCAGAGGAGATCCTTGTCAGGTATCATTTTATTTACTTGATCGTTTCATGCTTTGGAGCAACGGCCTGCTTTTTGAGAATAATTATCTGACAGGAGAAATACTTTTTTTATAGGCTAGTAATTTTTTACGTGCTTTCCGGACGATTCCTGAAGCTTCGGCTCTCGGCTTGATCCTGGCTGATTCGGATGAGCAGACAGGAAAGGCCAGGCTAGGTCACTTAATCCAGAGCTGGAACTGTTTCATCCTCACACAACTGCACCAGGAAACTCAGGAGCAGGAAGGACCCCAAGCTTACAGGGGGACCAGCAAGTAAGATGGTTATTTACAGACCTGCAACCTTAACATCATGGTACATAAGCAAATGACAAAACGATGGCTTAGTTTTAGACTTTTTGATGAAAATTACATCAACACACACACACACACACACACTGCAAGTTGTTTTATACTAAAAGTTACAGCACTTTTCTGGTATAAAAAAGCTCACAACCTTTACTACAAGCAGTCTTTGGTTAAGGTAAAGACTTAGGTAGCCTAATGGTTAAGGTGTTTGACTAATACCAGAAAGACCAGGGTTTGATTCCAACCTCTTAACCCACAATTGCTCAGTTGTAAAAAAGAGATCAAATATAAATCGCTCTGGATAAGACTGTCTACCAAATGCCAAACTGTAACTGTTTGCAGTACGCTGGGTTCCTCTGGGGAGTCTGTGATTGGGAAGCTGTTTGGCTGTGAGGTGGAGAACAGCAGTCTGTGTCGCTGTGGGAAGGAAACTGTGCGCTCCTCACTTACACTACTTTTCACTATGCACTACCCTGAGCAGAGCTCCCTTGGTAACAACACACACACAACGCATGCCATATACACAAGCAGTGGCATTTATCACACATCCACAGAAAACAGGCTTAAACTATAGTTCTTGGGCATATGCTTGATGAAGTCAATAGTTGTAGTTATATCTATGAGGCGACCGATATGTGGACTGATACCGATGATTACAGATCAAGTCGGTTCATTCATTCATTCATCATCTTCCCGAAATTCTGGGTCACGGGGGCCTGCTGCGCCTAACCCAGCACACATAGGGCGAGAGACAGGGGTACACCCTGGACAGTCCATCTCAGGGCAACACATAGACAAACAACCATTCACACACACATTCACTCCTATGGACAATTTACAATCACCAATCCACCTAATCTGCATGTTTTGGGACTTTGGGAGGAAACTGGAGTACCCGGAGGAAACCCACGCAAGCACGGGGAGAACATGCAAACTCCGCACAGAAAGATCCCGGCCCGGGATCAAGTAGGTTGATAACCGATATTTTAAAGCAATGTATAAATGTGCCTAATATGAAAGTGGTCAAACTAGAAATTGATAATAAATAACATTAAGTTGACAATATAATATTGACAATAGTAATAATAATAACACTTAGAGAGCAGCCAGCAGCGTTCTGTAAACTGAAGAAGGAAACATCAAGAAAAATTTTTCTTGAAAATATTATTGAAAAATAAATATAAAAGCTTTCTGAAGTTGTATAAATTTGTATAATTGGCAACAATTGGTAGTTTTAATTACTGGGCTCTCTCTCTCTATTATAAATTTTAGACACTTCACCTAAGACACACTCACTAGGGACTGATGCTCATCACAGTCCAATATCATGCTTTAAAATCACAATATATTTTTATTAGTGTTATGATTCTTTTATTTTTTTCTAGCAGAAAGATTTCCTGAATATGATTTTGCTGAAATCTTAAAGAAAAGCATCTGTTTGGAGCAGTGCACGCAGGCCTGGTGTGAAAACTGTGAAAAGTACCAGCCTACAGTAAGTCCATTTCACTCTCTGTTTGTATCGATTATAATGGGTATCAGGGACGGTGCGGTGGTGTAGTGGTTAGCATGATTGCCTCAGAACAAGAAGGTCCTGGGCTAGGGAACTTTCTGTGCGGAAACAATGAAATGTTGTTTTGTGTTTGAATTAAGTTTGATCATTGGCTGCTAAAGAATAATAAAACCTTTACTTAGAGAAGACTATATATATATATGTGTGTGTGTGTGTGTGTGTGTGTGTGTGTGTGTGTGTGTGTGTGTGTGTGTGTGTGTGTG
>JAOTRA010000014.1:930822-941163 GCA_026260255.1 Pseudolaguvia tuberculata | reverse complement strand
TAGCGGACAGGGTAGTGTGGAGAAGAATGATCCGCTGTGGCGACCCCTAACGGGAGCAGCCGAAAGGAGAAGAAGAAAAATAATAAATGAAATCCTTTTTCCTTCATGGGAGACCTAGAGATGTTTGAAATCCATTTATATTTCTGGTATTTTCTGTAAACTTCCCAACACGTAGTTTCAGATTGGCAATTTTCTGGTGTCTCTTTCACAGGTGTGGCTTTTTCCCAGAGTCTGACTGGAGGACTCAGTACCACCATTGCTGTTTTCTGCCACGAGCTCCCTCACGAGCTGGGTATGATTCTAATTTCTCAAAATCCTTTCTTTTCTCATGCCAATTATCATTGACTTATTTTTACATTTAGGGACTTCGGTAGACCCTCCCTCTTATACAATCCATTTCTCTTTCTCAGTTGAAAGTAAAGCATTTACTTTTGATCAGAGACCCAACTTTGATAGCTTTAGTGGTAATTAAGAAAACACTTTCTGTTAGCTATGGTATAGCGCCCTCTGCAGCAAGAAGGGTTAAGGGTCTTGTTCAAAGACCCAACATTGGCTGACTTGTTGTAGTGGGGCTTGAAACCTAGGGCTTCCTGTTGGTCTAGCCAATGACTCCATGTTGCTTTAAACATTTAAGCCACCACTTGCACATGATTAGTAATCCAACAGATTAACCACAATATTTTTGGTCAACGCCCAAATTCAGAGCAAATTATATTTATTATATATATAGACAACTTAGATGTTAAAGCTTCAAATAATTGTTTAGGGGCCAAGAATTGGTGCTGCTAGGAATAGACCCAACAGTCTCCCAATTAGCCAACCAAGACGTTAACCATTGAATTACCATTTCCTGTAAAGGCCTGTCCCAAATTGTCCCCTTTAGGAGTGTTTATTAGTGGACATGGTCTACTCCAGAATGTCTCCGTTTGTCACATACATGATAATACACAATAAAACAGATAGTGAAATGATTCCCCACCTTGGAAGGTTGGGGTCAGAGCACAGGGTCAACTATAATAGAGCGACCATGAATTAGGAAGGGTTAAAGATCCAACAGTGGTGGACGTTAGGTGGTGGTGGTTTTCCAATCAACAATTCAGCACCATAATCATTTGAGCCACCATTTCTCTCAATAAAGTAATGTGTGTCATGGTTGGGGATCTTATAAGGGCACAAGCAAGATAATCAGAACACGAATCTGAGGGACATTTGGTGGTAGCGGTGGTTCTAAAGGTGTTCTCGTGATAGCCCAACCTCTTACTAACACACTATCTTATGAGCTGTATGGATCGAGTAGTACTAACCGTCTCTGCTTGTATGTTCAGGTGATCTGGCCGTATTGCTGGCTGCAGGTTGGCCCATACGCAGACTGGTACTCTTCAGCTTCATCTCTTCTCTGCTGGGTTACGTCGGTGTGCTGACTGGTACTGTACTGGCTCACCGGTGGGCCCAACACTCGCCATGGGTCCTCACACTCACCGCTGGAGTCTTTCTCTACATCGCACTCACTGACATGGTGAGACATTTTTGGCTTTTAGCAGGACATCCTTACAGAGTGACTTACGGTTTATCTTATTCATCCAACTTAACAACGGAGGGTGAAGGGCGTTGCCCAGGGGGGCCTAACTGTTGCAGCTTGATGGTGCTGGGTATTGAACCTAGGATCTTCCGACAGACTAAACAAAAAATATTATAGAAAATTGTAGAAATGAGAGAGTTCAGAAATTTGTCCGTTTTTTAGGCTGTGTGTGAAAAAGTGGCAATACTAAGAGAGTGGGGTGAAAAGTTAGGGCAAGAGAAATCCAATTTATTTTTTGGTGTGGTTCCGGGCCCAGCCTTTTTTTTTTTTTTTTTTTTTAATAGAGCACACAATTGCTAGAGGCACCACAGTCCAGAAATAAATCCTGCTTTCACATGGAACTCTGCTGAAGGCTGCTGATTATAATAAATAAACTAGACTCCTTAATTATTGATCAATCAGATCAAACTCTCTCTCATACTGTAGCTCCTCCCATTTATCAATCAATATTGATAATATAGACGCTCTTATCCAAAGTGATTAATTTAATTTAAAAAAATGATAGTCCATGTACATGAAATGAACACGTTTCCGCCCTTTTCTTGTGCTTTTTAGATGCCTGAGATGTTACATGGAGGTCAAGGCTCAGTGAATCCATTCCTCTCGTTCCTCCTGCAGAGCGTTGGCTTACTTGCAGGAGGTGCCATCATGTTGTGTATTGCTCTCTTCGAGGAGAACATTAGTGTTAACTTGGGAGACGAATAAGAGACTGAAATTAGTGTGTGTGTGTGTGTGTGTGTGGAATCAGAACATCGGCAGAACCTTGCTGTCATGATCACCTGATGGAACAGGATGTATTATTAGGAGGAAGAAAAACAGTACGGTTATGGATTGGACCAAAACATGCTTAAAAAAAAAAAAAAAAAATTTTGGTGTTATGTTTTTATATTACAGGATATAATGACTTTGTAAATCTTCTTGTTTTAATTTTTGTTTATGTATAGATGATGTATAGTAATGAATAAATTACATTAAAAGCTTTCTTAATCTATGGTAAGTATGTCCTTTTATCCAGAGCTACAAATGTGTATAAATATAAATATATCGATTTTTAAAAAAAGAGAGCGATCATTTCTGAATAGTAAGCAACACCTTAAACACAGAGTTCCCACGTCCTGCTCCATTACATCCCATCCACCATGTTGACATGTCTGACAAGTGACACGCAGTCAAAGCAGCACAAATGTACTGTTGAAGGTTCAGCTTGGCCGTTTATATTTACAGCTACATAGTGTCTCTTCCACATTTAAAGTGTGTATCAGTTATTGATAAAACCATCCAATCGGATTAAAGGAGAAAAACGAGTGAATCATATAAACAGACATTTTCCGCCATTATACGCAGCGGGGGGGGGGAAAAAACGACGATGACTAGTTTTGTTTTTATTTAGCAATAGCACTTTATTTCCATAAACATAACCAATCAATCCTAAGCCACAATACTGAATGACGAGATCTACTGACTGCAGCATATCATGAAACTGTTAAAACGCAAAAAGAAAAAGTCCAGGATTTCAGTATCGGTGTTTTTAACGTCTGAGAGACCGAGTGGATATAATACCCAATTCTAAACAATGATAAATGCTCCTTCTTAGTTAAATACACATTACAGATGTTTAGAATCTGTTAGTAACAATTAACCATTTACAAGCTCCTACTAAGAATTAACAAGGCAAAGTGCTTTCAGGATTGCATCATCACACAAAGAAATGAATGGCTTGAGTTTTTTCTTTTTTTTTTTTAAATTATTTTATTATTATTTCTAGGGTGTGTGGAGGAAGGTTTGGGGCACCGAGGGGTAATAATGGCAGGTGTGGGTTGGGGGTTGTATTTTTTTTTCTTAATGGCTAGTGCTTTTAGGAGACTACAGTGACCCGAAGGTGGCTACAGAGGTCCGAAGGCTGAACGGTTCATTCGATTTTGGAACGGTATAAGGCTCAGGGGACAGAATGTTCCCCGTTAGGAACTCTGAGCTGTCAATCCCACCCTTTTATTTAAATTATTACCTTCCCCTCATACCCCCCCCCCCTCCCTCCCATTTGACCTCCAGTAGAAAAATTTACTTGTTTCTCTTAGGTACCAAAACCGTGCACCGACCCGCCCGATGCCTGAAACTCACCCGCAATCTCACTCACACTCCATGAAGAGTTGTAAACTTGAATTCAGAGGGCTCACAGTGAACATTGAGAGGGGATTAAAGGGGAAGAAACATGGCAAAAAAAGGGGAGGGGATTTTAGGCAAGGGAAAAAAAAAATAAATAAATATGGAGGACAGAAAACTTTACATCGGATATAACAGAAAGCGACGGAATACCAGCTGGAAGAGGCTGATAGACTTCCCTGTTTGTAGCAAACGTCAGAAACGTGTGACATCATCGGAACTATGAAAGAAAAAAATAAAAATTCTAATACAGTCTGGCTTCACATTCCAGTGGTGCTCTGCTGTGTAGACACTTTCTCATGTCACACTCACAGACACACTATCGAGCTTTTTATTCTTAAGGTTAATATTACTAGCGCATATATTCCTCTCACATCTGCTCCGTACGGGTCACGCCGGCGATGCGAGAGATTCCAATAGACAACCGGCTGTGACACGCAGAGGTAGGAAGAATGCTACACAAAAAAAAAAAAAAAACTGGGGGAGGAAGAAAAGAAAAAAACCTCAACTCTGATTTGGGTCATGCTTTTAGCGAAGGCAGTAGATGAGTGTGTGTGATGGCGTTTTGGCTGACGCAGGGGTTCAGCGTGATGGTACACGTCCCCCCCCCCCCGCTGTGGTCCCAGGCTTTGAGCACATGCTGGTGATGGCGTCTTTAATAAGTTTAATACGAGAAAAAAATTACAACAGTATTTGCAGATACGCTGATGAGGTATACAAGGTTTGATATGACCCCATAGTATATTTTCTCACTTTTGCACACACACATTTATATATATATATATATATCTATGCAACACACACCCGTACACACTAATGCATACACACTGGGTGCTGCCTGACTCAGAGCATTTTTTTTGCGTCTCTTTTGTAACAGCAAACTTTCAAAGTCAAAGACGAGAGGGAAAAAAAAGAAAAAAAAAGTCCCAGGCATTCGAGTAGTTTGTGGAACCAGGTTTTGGGTTCAAGACCAAAGCAGAACGCAACCAGTCCACTCAAAATGGCCAGAGACTCATATACACAGCGAATTCACCTTCAGTCTGACTGAAGTAAGGCTCTCAGTGCTGACGGTAAAACTGTTCCAGGGAGTTCACGTAAGGTGCCACGAAAAAAACAAACCCACAAACAAGACCATCTTCAGTTCTACAATGATTCCATGAACATATTGCTTGTTGTTGGACAATCACGTGAAGCCGCAATTGGTCCTTGGCCTAAAATATTCAGCTACTTGAAATAAAGGTGTGTGTGTGTGTGTGTGTGTGTGTGTGTGAGAGAGAGAGAGTCTACAGGTGTCTGGCAGTGCTCCAATTCAGAACACTTCACTACTGAATGAAAACTGACGCTTTCAAGTGAAATGACATCATGGTGGACAAATAAGCAGCCAAAAGATCAGCAACAGGACGAGGCATTTAGACCAGAAGCCTTTCAGTCTGTTATAAATTCTCTCTCTCTCACACACACACACACACACACACACACCTCATTATTGGTGAAAATAGAATTTAATCAAGCCCAAGGCTTATATGGATGTTTAACTGTTACTTTAAAGCTACTCACACTGAGACCCCAACACAACCCCCCACCCCACCGGCCCACACCAAACCCGACCCTCCACTCATAAAATCACAGAGACAAACGATTTTCTTTACTAAACTGATGATTTGTCCACCACTTAAATTCACTTCAGCGAGCAAACGGTATGGGCAGATACAAGCGTCACAGCCTTCCATACGACGCCGAATGTATCAGCGAGAAAACACAGCTACCCAACGACATACGACGTAAACAGAAAAACACCTCGCAAATGCTATTTTGTTAAAAATTGAACCACCATCGCCATGTTTCAGTCTGCAGTCTCACTGAAAGTCAAAGTGAAAAAAGCTCCTGCTGCTTGAAAAATCACAAGGAATGTTAAATAGGGTGGAAACTTGCTCTTTTTCAATTTATATTTAATGAAAAAAATATATATTTTTTTTCTAAAAGAAAGTGTAATTCTGGGTCCTGGGGAAAGAGACTTTATGATAAAAGGCTGAATGTTTGCTAAATCATATGTTAACAGAGCAATATAAAGAGTCATCATTTTAATAATAGAGAAAAAGTCTCAACCCCTCGTCCCATCAATCGTACCACGACAGGCCAAATCAGCATGCAGGCATAAAAAGTTTCAAATCCACATTAAGTGGCTGAACAGTCCAAAGTCAAAATCACAAAATCACAAAAAAAAAAAACAGCTTTGGAAAAGAATTGATGTGGAAGATCTACGCTAGCGCACCCACAGATTACAAACACGTAAAATAAAAAAATGCTAGTAGTATCCACATGGTCTGTTGCCATCACAGTCTCCAGCAAGTTTTTATACATTCCACAAAAAGTGCCAGGTTTGTTTTTCCTTACAAAGTCAAAACCAGAACAAACAAAATAAAAAATAAAAAAAGAGAAAAGAAAAAAAAACCACCCCCCCCCCTCTCCGGTCAGAACACGCTATGGTGCACATGGAATTATTGCACTTTGATCTAATCCGGTTTGGGTTCTGGATACTACGACGAGATAGAACACAATTCATGCTTGACATTCTACAAGACACTAATTACTTCAAAACACACACACACACACACACACACGTCACAACTTGTTTTTCACTAAAAGATTTAAAATTGAAAAGTATAATAATTCCCCTTGTCCAACCCGTAAAATCCATTCCCCCCCCCCACCCACGGCACCTGCATCCGCAAATCCAAATAAATGCGACATACAAAGATTTCTTTGTTGTTTGTTTTTTCTGAGGATCCTAATTGTTCAAGAAACGATACTCCCATAAAAACTAGCAGTTGATCGACAGTTGTAACCCAAACCCCATTTGATCGTTTGTAAGGCTTGTTTTTACGAAAACTAAAGAATAAGGAGGAAGGAAAAAAAAAGAAGAAGAAGAAGAAAAAGATCCTGGATGGAAGACTGTACCCTGTGACATGTACGTAAGAACGAAAGGCACAATCTGACATGTTGACCACACGGCTGCGAAGGAGATTCAGAGACGCTAAAAAGATGTTTCCAGACTAGTAGGGAATAGCAGCATGCCACGTACAGGAGCGTTGCCACGACAACAGACGCTCGCTTACTTTTTCACAGCGGATATAAAATCGGTTTCGTAGCTTTGCAGGTTCCCCCCCCCCCTGTTTAGAACAATTCATGTTGGAAAGATGAAGGAAAGGAAATGATTCCTGCATAGCTTTCGTCACGTGATGGGATGGAGTTTAAAGGGATCCACATACGACACGTATATAGACTAGTCTATTCAGGCAATGCGTCGCTAAGAGCGTCGTTTCGTCCGACGAGCTGACAAGTGAAAGCAGCTTTCAGGTTTTTTTTGTTTTTGTTTAAAACATTCATTCAGTTTGCGTAACAAACAGCGCTGTAATTCTTTACGCAGCTTTTCTAGATCTTAGCAATGCCGCTGATTTGATTTCAGCCTTGAGTTCAGGGAAAGGACATCAGTTGAAGAGTAACAGCACCTACAGACTAAAGTACATCGCAGAAGGCGTTGGCGCGCTGAACAGTAACGGAATCTTAGTATTGTATTCGCATGCATCACAAACAAGCAGTTTTATATACATATACATTTTTTAATGTTTGGAGGTAAGAACACAAGTTGAACAAATCCAACTTGAATCCGTGCGGCATGTCTCGGTGCTTAGTCCCGTCCCGTTCAAGCCGCCGCGTAGTTCCACCCACACCCACACCCACTTTTCTTCCCCAGTCAGTTTTCCTGTATTTATTAATAAAGCAAAGACATGGCAGCATCTCTAAATATTCCACGATACGAATAAATCAAAGATTTGCATTCAACGCTTCTTTTGGTTTTGCTCTCATTCGGAACACAACAGATCTAATTTGCCTTTGAGGTTTCCATGACTGAAGTAAAAACACTAGCAGTGAAAAGAGCAGGAAAAATACTATGTATATCAGCAATACTACAGGAAATTTGATAGATTCACTGATGATGATGATTTTTTTTAAGGTGTGTGCGCACCAAGCAACGTTTCATTGGGTGGATTGCTGCTTTCTCCACCTCAAAAACACAAAGATTCGTAAACTCGCAGATAGATTAATTACGCTAATCGTTAACCTCTTAATAATGATCAATGTAAAGGTTTTTAAAGCAACAAAAAAAAAAAATGTAAACACTATACCGAACCTGTATAAGATGACACCTCTTCATTTTACATAAAACTATTCTGGAATTTCCCTCCCAAAAAAGAGACATGAAACTAAACTAACCTAAAAGTCCAGCTAGCCTTGTTATTATTTCCCAAATGGTTTTATTTTAATATATTGAATAAAACATGCTGCAACATGTTAAAGCTACAAGTATCTGATGCAGTCCTATAACTATTCCTTGAACAACACAGATTTGTAAGCCATTTCACTGAGCCTCTGAGATCTGTGTTCTCTGCAGATATGTGTGCTTCTCAACACCATCACGACCAGACCGAATAGAATTATATACATAAACGCACAAACCCCCCCCCCCCGCTCCTCTTTTTTTTTTCTTTTTTTTTTTTTGTTAAGAAATCTCCTCAAGTGCTTTAACCGCTCGTCCGCTTTACAGATTTCCTCTTAAGGCGAATTGCTTGAGAAAACTAGGACACAGCAGGAATCGAATAGGTATTTAGATATTGCCTTCAAACAGATGTGTCTTCAAGTAGGAGGGACGTTTAAAAAAAAGTCCGCTGAGGTAAATTAGACATTCCATCAGTCATTCCAACACCACCACTTTCAAGGAGCATCAACCAGACGTCCAACACAGACACGGACGAATTATTCATAAGACGCACTTTAAAGTAGCTACGAGTTTTTTTCCTGCTCACGGAAAGTTGCCAAAAAAAAATTGCTGTTGCGAGACTTTTTTTTTTTTTTGGCGCTAAAAAGCTTAAAATAAAAAAAATAAAAAATAAAAAACCCTAAACAAAAACAGATTGCTGTTTTCATGGTAGGAAGCTTAAAACAAATAAACAGCCTTTTCAACCAACCCCCGCAAAATACCCACAGAAACAAAGTAAATAATAGTTCATTGAAAAGTTACAAAATAAGAAAAAAAACAGTTCACGCATGAGAAATAAAAGAAAAATGCTGATGACTGAATGAGTTTAAACAAAACACACGAGTTTAGGATATGAAACTTAAAAAAAAAAAAAAAAATGGTTGACATGTAGCTGGCTGAAAATAAATGACAATTCCCCTTCCGATAAACTTAAGGCATTTCATTTGACAAATATTCCAGAATTATTCATCATTAAATATTTATCGCTCTAATGCCTTTTCAGGTTTGTATGTAATAACATTCTTCAGAGTTCCACGATGCAACATAACTAATGAATGGCTTTTTTTCCCCCTCTGACCATAGTCACCCTTGTTATAGCATAAATCAGACCCATAAATTAATCTATTCCTTTTTTTAATATTCCTTTCAGATAAATATTAATTTGGTCTTGTTGCAGGTCCCGTGATTATAGATATAACTTATATCATTCAAATTCATTCACATTATTATTGTAGAATCTCATTCATATGAAGTGCAGAGAGGAAAATTATGGCACCGGTTCAGAAGGAAAAGCCTGGACTCGCGCGAAACCCTTCAGCTTCGTGCAGCAGCAAAGTTAGGTCCAGATTTTACCTGCACAAGCTGCTCTGGGTGATCACGATCACACACACACACACATTATTATGGTGCAGACCCCCCCCCCGGTAAGTTTTGAAAGCATCAGAAAACACACCGGAAACAAGAACTGAATGAAACCCTAAACTACTTCTCTTCCGGTTCATCCCTCTCTCTCACCTTTCGCAGTCACACTCGCCTACACCCGCTGTTTGCTCACTCGCTTGCACACGCGCACACACTCCCTCACTCTCACATAACTACCGTTTGCTCCCACTGTGTCATACATACCCGTTGCGCACCCCCCCCCTCCCTCCACACACACACGCGTTAATGTCACCTGGTTCTTAATGTCTATAACTTCCATCTACCTCTGAATTCTGGCTAGTCACCTGACTGAACGTTCACTTCTGACGTGTTCCTCACAAACCCAGACAATCATCTGATCCACAAAGCAAACTTTAACCAACACATGAACACCAGTCACAGAAATGTTGATACAGTTTGGTGCCGACTTTATTGCAGAACAATGACGAATGGTTGGCTGTTTCTCTGCAATTATTCCAGCACATGATTACCGGGGAGGAAAAAGATTGAAACAATTTGTACACATTGTTTTTCTCATGGCTTCAATAAGACTTGGGTTTGATTCGAGATCTCAAAAGGTCAACAAATCTGTCAGAAGATGGACCAAATATCCTGACAATAACTGGGGAAATTAAAAGCCCTTTCGACTGATTGTCTCATTACTAAATCGCACAAATACTGCATGTCTAATATTTAGTAGAGAAAAGTCCGGGTCCGAATAATTTGTGGCTTTGATGTGGAAAAGGAAACGGAAGCACGTTTGTACGCTGAACAACTTAACCTTTGGCAATAAGGAAACATTCCAAAAAAAAAAAAAAAAAAAAAAAAAAAAAAAAAAAAAAAAAAAAAAAAAAAAATAAAA